>JAWWTY010000022.1:1020390-1052208 GCA_035222235.1 Margarornis squamiger
GGAGCTGCCCCTCGGGAGGAGCCACAGACCCTCATGGGTCTGCCCTCAGTGTCCTCTGCTCCAGCTGAACAAGCCAAATGCCCTCAGCTGCTCCTTGTACAGCCCCTCAGACCCTTCCCCATCCCCAGGTCCCTCCCTTGGGCACTTTCTAACAGCTTTAGATCTTTCTTATACCTTGGCACCCAAACTGCCCCACTATTGCAGGTGAGGCCACCCCAGTGCAGAGCAGAGCGGGACAATCCCCTCCCTGGCTCAGCGATGCTGGCCCTGGTGTCCCCCAGGACAGGGATGTCCCTCCTGGCTGCCAGGGCACTGCTGACAGTGAGCACAGCTCTGGCTCTCACTGTGGTGTTGGAGATCTGAATCCCGCTCGCTTGGCCGTGCCCAGTCCCTGCTCTGCACGTCACCGGTGCTGCAGCCACACAGGGCACTGATCAGGCTCAAAGCTGGGCTGCTTTAGGTCTGCAGAGTGAGACAGCAGCTGAATACAAGGCCTTGCCAGATTTATTTTACATCTGGGGCTTGTGGACAGCACATTGCCAACAAGACTTTAGAGTGCTCCAGTCACAGAAGATTAAAGAAGTTAAAAGTGAGGCTGCTGGGAAGAGCCAGAGAGCTGCTGACCACGGGGACGTGATTTACTCACTCAGCACTTTGCCCAGGGGCCAGCAGAGCCTGGAGCAGCTCTCAGAGACAAATCGAGTGATGACACCCTTTAGCACTCCTGAGGCCCTGGCACATGTTCCCAGAGAAGCTGTGGCTGCCCCTGGATCCCTGGGAGTGTCCAAGGCCAGGTTGGACGGGGCTTGGAGCACCCTGGGCTGGTGGAAGGTGTCCCTGCCCATGGCAGGGGTGGCACTGGATGGGCTTCAAGGTCCCTTCCCACCCAAACCATTCTGGGATTCTGTGGTCAGGGTTCTTCATTTTTAATCTACCCGAGGGATTCAGCTCACACCAACTGCTCTGGCTGCAATACTGGACACCCTGGCCAACAAAAATGAGTTAAATTCCTAATTTGTCCATGCCTCCAACTGCTGTTGTAAGAAATGATTGGTGACATTTAGGTGGAACACTTATCCTGTTTAACCCACTATTAATTAGACAATCAGTGCACACCTACAGTCACTCCCCCCCCCTCCCCAAGCTGTACTGATATAGCCAAGTGCTGCTTTTTTCAGCTATAAATAAAAGAAAGGCAGAAACATCAATTTTTATCTGTGGCAACTCTTTGTGTTCCAACTTGCCAACAACTGTTATTCAACTGAAAATCAAAGGGAGCATATTCTGCATTTTTACTAAAACCAAAGCTGCTACAGAACTTGCTGCGTTGCTCATATTCCTTAGGAGACTTTTTGGATTTTAATCCTTTTTTTCTGTTCATAAAATATTAACTACTTCTGGATGTTTCAATCACTTGCAGCATAAAAAGCATATATTGGGAGTTTTACCAATGTTTCTTACATGATATCTAAAAGCAATATAAAGTTATATGTATGAGGAGTAAAATTCCTGTAACATTTTGTGTGAACACAGGGAGAAAATGTTTCAATGGATACGATATGGACTGGAGCCATCACAGTTCTACTCTGCTCAGTGTGTCAGAGCATATAAAAGCCACCTCAAAAGACATTTTCCCTTCCTGCCCAGCTTCCCATGCACCAAACAGCACCCCAGATGTCCAAAGTGAACTTCTACCTGCATCAACCAAAATCCAACAATTCAGCATTACTTCCCTTTCTTTTTTTGACACATCCAGTTGGATGTGGACAAACCTCCCCCAGATTCAGCTGGAACCTTTCTCCTGTGTTTCAGGATCCTCACTGTTTTTACTGAGGGTGACTTTAGTTGGAAAAACACAATAACCTGTTTACTCCAGTCAAACCTCAATGGCCAGACACCCTCCCCTCTCTGAGAGCTCTTCACAGGGCTCACACCCATCAAACCAACAGCCACAAGTCCCCCTATGTGGCTGCTCACCAGGGGAGCTCTCCCAGACGTGCTCCTTCAGCTCCTGTCAAAGCTGAAGTGCCCTTGAAAATAAAAATGGATTGTTCTGGTTCATCAAAACCCAACCCCAAGCTGGCCAATGTCACCATTCCAGGGAGAACTTGAGGATTTTAAATGAGGTTGTTTTCATTTATGGTTTTGGTTGTTTATTTTTATTAACCAGAAAAATATTTTCTCTTCACTGATTTTACTTTCACTTTTGATAAAATATGCTCTTTGTTACCAATACCTCCCATTCAAAACTGGAGTTTAAAGAAGGCAGCTCTTTCTTTCATCACAGTTTTACAGTTTTCTGTTCTGAAACATGTTTGAAACATCCAAAAGCTCTAAGGAATCACAGCCTGCTTTCCAAATGGCTCCAACATCTTGGCAGGAGGGTTGTGATCCATAAAGCCCAGAGGCCCCCAATCCCCCTGGCCCTTACACAGCACAGCTGAGCGAGGAGAGCCTCTGCTCCTCCGTGTCCTCAGAGCTCCACCTGTGCCTCCATCCCCACAGCAGGACATGGTGAGCTGGAGCTCTCTGAGGGACACCCAGGCTTGGCAGAGGAGGGAGCAGATCGCTCATATGGGAGGCAGATTTTCCTGAAGTCTCCGTGTTTAGGACCATGGCAAACATCACACTCAGGACTTTTACATGTGGTTTGCCTGGCTGATGTTCTGAATACAGGGAGGGTGAATGATTAATGCCGGGAACATTGCATTAGTCAGTGATTAATTAATGTTAATTTATTTTTAACATTGAACATTATTCTTCATTTATTTCATTTTCTTCTGCTAATGAAGAGCTGTCTCTGGATGCCACTTGTTGTCTTGCTTGAAAAACAGGTCCTGTTTGTGAGCAGCTGCACCAAGAGCCACAACAGAAATGCACCAATGATCTACTCATCTCTGATGCTCTCCCAAATCACTCCTTTTAACATCAAACTTCTCCCAACAACGTTTGGAACAGGGTATTTCAGAGCAAACCCCAACTGAAATACAAACTTGCTGTTCCAGTTTTTAATTTCAAGCTTACTTTGTGTTATCTCCTCATCCCATATCATTCTCCTCCTCCTCTCCCTGTTCAACAGACCATCCTTTTCAAGCAAAACAAGACTTGGCAAGTTCCTCCTTAGCAGCCAAGTGTCTCAGCTGGGAATACACAAGAGCCCAAGTGCCAAAAGACCAACCAGCTTTCCCTGAAGCTTCAGTAGCTGCCAGAAGCCTCGGGCTTCCTGCCCACCCTCCCTCCCCACCCACCTCTGCCAACACTGCTGCGGAGTCACTTCCATGGCCAAGGACCTCACAAAGCACTGAGAACAGAGAAACAATTATTGCTCCTGTGCTGCTTCAAATGGGATTGAGAGTGGCTCCATCTCCTCAGTAACTTATTAAAAAGTTAAGAAAATGGTGCACCTGAACCCAACCCACCAAGTGAAAGCAGTCAGAGAACTTCAGAAGAGGCAATTTCCCCGAGGACCTTGTACAATTAAGATAATACAGGAGCGCACCTATTGAGATATTAATGAGCTCCCACCAGGGCAGCATTAAGTTCACAGTTTGCTGCATTCTTACTTTCCATTTCCTATTAAGTTTTATTGATATGATTTCCTGACAACAGGAAAAGCCCCTTGTGGTTTGACAGAGCCTCTCGAACCCAACGCTTTGGGTCAGGCCGCTCAGACTGCAAATCCCTGGAAACAACCCAACTCTACCAAAGTGAGAGTCCTGGAGGCTGCACTCAGCTGCAAAACTCCTTGGGTGAACCAATGGATGAGTAACAGCCTTGAATGTGTTTAGGGCTCAGGTTTAATTCATGTACAAATTTATCATGTCAGGATTTAACCATCACTTGGTGCAGCTACTCTTTGTTCACCATCTCTATCTCAAATTGCAGGACAAACGTCTCCAGCATCCTGCAAACTGCAGAGAACTGGGGTCATTGTCTTGAGCTCAAGGGACCTGAAGTTTCTAACTGGCTGTTTTCTATGGATAAAGCCCCTCTAACACTATTCTCATTTTCACTTTCCCTTCTGAACAGAAAGAAAATCTGCTAGAAAGATCCAGAAATCTAGATAACCAATGGAAGGTGTCCCTGCCCATGGCAGAGGGTGGAACCAGATGACCTTTAAGCTCCTTCCAACCCAAACCATGCTGGGATTCCATGATGATTTTACCAAAGATGCAAAATCAGATCAGAGTATGGCTAAAAGCTTGCAAAGATAATAAGGATGAATCTTTCTGCTGATTTCCACCAGGCTGGAACTCAAGTTCCCCCCATTCCTCAGGAC
Source organism: Margarornis squamiger (assembly GCA_035222235.1). Lineage (NCBI taxonomy): Eukaryota > Metazoa > Chordata > Aves > Passeriformes > Furnariidae > Margarornis > Margarornis squamiger. The sequence continues at coordinate 1,024,670 of JAWWTY010000022.1, forward strand.
TGATCTCCCTGGGCTTTGCTCCCTCACAACACGTGGCAGCTTCCAGACATGGGGTGTATGGAACCAAAAACAGCTCTGCCCTTTGTTCCCCTCCTTTCCAGCCCTTCCAGCACCAAACCCTGCCAATCAAGCATCAATTGGCAACAAATCACAGGGTCAATCAAGAGCATGTGCTCTTTTTCTGCCCTGAAAGGTGCAGATGAAAACAAGTATGACTGCAATTCTTGCTCTAGGGCTCTTAAAAGACCTAGGAACAGTATCCCCATCACTCAGGTAATGATGAGAACAAATCCTTCTAAAGCACTTGGATAATCCCTCCTTAGTACGTTTCAGGAGGAATTTGTATACATAGTGCGCTTCAAGTTGGGTTTCATACTCAGGATGTTGACAATGACAAAATGAGGCAAAACAGCAAAGGAAGTTTGCACCTAAACCAACTTTCAGAGCAATAAAAAGAATCTTTGCACAGCAGTAGAAGGTGTTTGGAGATGGCAAATCTGTCACTAAGAGCAAAAGTTACACCCCGAGAGCAAATTCTGAGCAGTGAACAAAATCAGCACATCTAGAGAAGGGCATTTTCAAAACATCAATCTATTTACAGTTCACCTCAGTTTCTCTCTGCCAATTATTAAAGCCACCAGTGTTCAAGCAGAGCCCTTTAGAATTCACAGCTCCTCCTTACCATTATTATAATGGATGAAATCCATTACAGAAACAAACACTTCCAATGCTACTTTGGTTTTCTCAAACAACTGGCCTTCTAATTGAACACTTTTTAAAAAAAATTAATTTCAAACCTGAAAAGAGCACATGAAAAAGCCCATTTCCAGGCACATAAATCAATCTTCATCCCCACCAAAACTGTCACAGCTCTAAATGGAAAGACATCCTGAATGATATTGGCAAGCTGGCAGTATTTTCCACATCTACAAGGTCTCTCCTTTTTCTAGAGTGAGAAATTACTCCAGAAAAAATAATTGTAGCAATTAAGGAAACAATAATTACAGCAATTAGTACTGTCCACATGGCTCATGGGAGCACTTTACCAGCTCAGACAGAAAGCAGGAGGAAAAGAAAATCATAAACACCTAGTGATATGAGAAGTGTCCACAAATACAGGCTATCCCTGTACTTCATCTTGGTGACCTGTGCCTAGAACAAGGTCTGCTTGTGACAACAGTGAGCTTCTGGCATAGCTTGGGTTGTTATACATGAAAAATGGGAGGTGATCTCACACCTTTTAAGTACTAAAAGATCCTTGGAGAGATGACTGGAAATGAGGACCCACAATTTTAATGCAAATCAGTCACAACACAAAAATAAGCATCTTACGTAGCTGTAAATAATATTGTCCTTGTAATAAACAAGGACATAACACCTGTTTACATACTGTGGGTTAAGAATTGGCCACTTACACTTTATTAGGAATAAAGTTTTTACTGGAATGCTTTACTTTCTATCCCTGGAAGTGTCCAAGGCCAGGTTGGACGGGGCTTGGAGCACCCTGAGCTAGTGGAAGGTGTCCCTGCCCATGGCAGGGGTGGGAATGGATGGACCTTGAGGTCCCTTCCAACCCAGACTGTTCTGTGACTCTGAGATTCTTCTCCAGTGCAAAAAGCACTCTTTACAATCAGGCTCCTCTGAGCTGGGTCTATGAACCAATTCAAAATGTTTCTGATACTTAAAAATCATTCACTGAGCTCTTTAGCCCGAGCTGTGCCAGGAAGCTCCCCCGGCAGTGCCAGGACAGAAATAGAAGCCCTTTGAGGGAGGCAGAGCAGGGTTTCAGCACCACTGTCGATACAGCACATTGTCTTAGAAATAGGTGAGGCCCGAGTGGAATTGAGCTGTTCTCTCACTCTGTGGCCTTCAGAGAATTACTTAAATAAAACCCTCCGTCTCTGCTGCAGCTTAGACACAAAAGCTTCATACATATTGAATCCTCCTCCCTTAAGAGACAAAAATATGTTCCTCTGTGCAGCAAAAGACGTCGTGTTCTTTGCCATCCCTTCGCTGTTGTGTTCCAGCACACCCACAGCAACATCAAAAATAGGTTCCTCTTATTTGCAGGTATTATTTGTGTTTGCAGGACCCACCCTCACCATCCGAATTGCTAATTTCTCCAGTAAACTGTCACACCTTGGGACTTCTTTTGTTTAAAACCATTCCTTGGGGAGGAAAAAATGGCCAGAAATCAGTATTTGAATTTATACTGAAATGGAAAAAGATTTTTAGATACACACTTGTCTGATCTGTGTGTGCAAATTCCTCTTTGGCAATAAAGCTGTGTTTATGCAATCATGAAGATCCTTTCTAAGTGATCACTCCTCAGAAGTAAAATTAACTTGTATTTATATTACTCACATTTTAATTTCCCTTGGTTTATCTATATTTTGAGTCAACAATATTAAAGTCAAAACCTAATTTATAATTTTCAATTACTGTTTTCAGTCCCTTGATATGCAAGATCCTGGTGTATTTTGAGGAAAGGCTGGCCGGAAGGCTCCAGATCCCTCCCAGTGCCATGGACAGGGACAGTGACGCCAGGGCTGAGGGCTGGGAACTCCAACCTCCCCCATTCTTTGCATATTTAGAGATTCCTCTGCTCTGCCCTGATGAGGCAGGAGGAAGCCCAGGCTCCTTCACTCAAGCAGGATGGGTCCCTCCTCCCTGACATACAGACAGAAGCCAAAATTTTCCCTGGGTGACTCAACAAACACATCCAGGTACAGGGAACCTCTCACAGCTCCCATCCCCAAACAGGAATATTTATCTGCTGCATCAGAGAGTTTTGATACTGAAGGCAAAGGCACATTACAAGGATGAAATTTCCACACTGAATATTTTAAAGTGAAATATGTAACTTGTTAAGTATTTTAGCTGGCTTGCCAATAAATTAGAAAGAGGATGAAGCTTTCCTGGTTTGCAGGTCTTGTGGATGAGCTCTGACCAGCACAGCACATTGGATTTTACAACACTAACTAGAATATTCCTCCTAGGATACATCAGTTAGAACATCAGTGGTGATGGCCCATCCATTGCAATGCAAGAATGCACAGCTCTTCATATTTTAACTCCAGCCCTGCTAGACTGAGAGCCTGAGAGTGATATTAAACTAATAGATGGTGCTTTGCCAGAGGCAGTTTGAAATCTTAACAAAGCTTCAAAGGATCTGGTCTATTAAGAGCTGATACTTCAAGGCAATTTTTAGCTGAACTCACGTCGGGTGATGGGAGCACAGGGACCCTACAGCCCTTCTAATGGCCACATTTTTGTAATCAGGTGGTACAACAAAGCTGCTTATGCAGCAATACCCTGTTCAGCCTCATGCTGGGATTCAAATTCAGGCTACAAATAACACACATGGATATTCTGTCACACTTTGGTCCCAGGACACACCCAATGTCTAAGACATAATTACAAAGATATTGCATGAAAGAGAGAGAACGAACAAGTTCAGAAGAGACTTGTTCTGTGCTCAGTGGGCATGTACTAAGCCTGGAACTAGCTTTGGGGTTGTTTACTTCTGCTACAGCCTAAGGAGGCACTAGAGACACAACCAACAGATAAAACAGCCAACAGCATTTCAAAGCGAGGAAACCAAGGTCTGTCCCTTGCATGTTACAGTCCTGTCCTTGAGAGGATGAGGGGAATGGCTTTAAGCTGAAAGCAGCTGGATTTTGATGGGATATTGGGAAGGAATCCTTTCCTGGGAGGACGGGCAGGCCCTGGCACAGGGTGCCCAGAGAAGCTGTGGCTGCCCCATCCCTGGAAGTGTCCAAGGCCAGGTTGGAGGGGGCTTGGAGTAACCTGGGATAGTGAAAGATGTCCCTACCCATGGCAGGGGGTGGCACTGGATGTTCTTTAAGTTCCTTTCCAGCCCAACCCAGTCCAGGATTCTATAACAATTCTACGCACAAGGAGGCAGAAGGAGGCAGAATGTGAACGCAGTCAAGATCTTCTAGATGTCAAAAAGTATTCCCACTCCCATGGCATTCAGATTTCCAACAAGCAGGACATTCTCAGAAAGCTGTTTTCAACCACTCAAAGTGCTGAGAAGAGAACCAGAGCCTGTCCACACCCCAGGCTCAGTTCTGGGACACAACAGCTGTAGGTAGATGTGTTGTCACCTCTTTTTACGTGTACCATTCCCACCCCCTGCCTGCATTCCCAAAACCTGAGAGGCCAGTCTCTGTGTGCAGGCAGAGCAGTGATGGATGGACACCAAGCACAAATACAAACACAAACATGTTTGCAGGGATTGGAGCTCTCACATCCAACTATGGACTCACCAATTCTAATTCTTTTGAAAATAAATCAGAACCAGAAGATAAACAGAGTGAAGCAGCTTTTATGTTTTATTTATGTGTACACACTGCTCCATTCATCCCAAACACATAATTGAACCTTATATTGTCTATGCATATTTTAAAAGGTTTTTAATCTGCAAGTATAAATCTCATTGATTTTGAAAGTAGCCCGATAAAGACAACACCAGTAATGGCTTATTCAGCAGACAGGCTGAAAGGCAGAGGAGCTCAGTAGCAGAGCACAGTTTTCTGAAAGTAATACACAAACAGACACACAAACCCAGCCGGCAGAAACAAATTGCAGTGTGGTACAAGGGGAAACAATCAGCTCAGAGTCGAGTTATCAGGCTGAATGAAAGCTGCCAACTTCGGATTGGAGCAAATCTCATAATTGCATTTCTAGGAGAGCATCCGTGTTTATGTTGTGGAAAATAAGGCTGTGATTTGAATATTTATTCCTAAATTTTCAATATAGCCAAGTGTCTGATAGTCAAGGAGAATCAAGCCTGGGGTCTTGCCTTTGCAGAGTAACACGTCCAAACTTTGGCAATGCACATCTATCTACATAAGTGGTTGTTTCTAACTTCACTGTACAATTAAACTTTGGGCAAGCAGCTGAATACCATAAGAAACCAAACTGAGTTCCTGTGAATGACTCTCACTGATCAGACACTGCAAAAGAGTTTGTTCTCATTAAAATGTCTCCAAGTGTTCACACCTTAAAGGAGAGTCTTGCAGACCATGATCTCCCCCAGCTGCCCTCCCTGGATCTCCTACAAACACCCTCAAGAGGGCCAGCTGCAGTAAAATGGTGCTTAAACACAGTTTTTGGAGCTCACACCTTTTCTTATTTCTTTCCATATAATATCGCAAGTATTTTTGAAATTAAAAATGTGTCTAATCATACAGAAACCTGCATTTGTAACCTGCTCACACACTGTGTCTGACTGAATGGTTATGCTTGAGCTCCAAGTGTCTTGGTTTGCTTTAGCACCTTATTAAAAAGTTAAGGCAGGAGGAAAACTGGATGAAAAAGAATGTGTAAGCCCCTCTTCAAACCTCACGTGTGGTCACTCAGCCCTACAGACCCCACCAGGCTGTTCCACCTTTTCCTTCCCCCCTGTAGTCTCCCTGCAGCGACAGCAGCCAATGTCCAGGGTGACACCACGGTGTCGTCACTACAACAGAGACGATGAATCCAGAGCTGGAAAGCTAATCCTCATTTATGAGCAGAGCAACAAACCTCCCCACACTGAGACATCAGCCTGTCCTTCTGGGAGCAGCATGGCTGCTGTGAGCGCTCCCAGTGACGTCAGGGACATAAATTCCCCGTAAGCCCCAGGTCTCCTGACGAGCCCATGATGCTCCACATGCTGCCAGGGCATGTGAGGACCCACACAGCCCAGTGTGTGGGGATAAGGGGGCAGGAAACCTGTCACAGCCATCCAGGACATCCTGAGTGTTACATGGCTGTCTGATGCTCCCATCAGTCAGGATGAGACCACGCACAGAGCTGATTGTCCCATGTCTGTGTGTACAAGTGAGATGTCCTTGCTGTTGCAAACTGCTTCCAACAGCAGCCAGAGACCAGGCACAGCCTAAAGGAACTTAAGGGTAAAATCCAAGTTATCCAGTCTTTCTTTTCTTTTCTAATCAGCACAAATTAACTTCTTTTACGTTATGAAATCCAGGGGACCATTTCACATGCCCTGAGGTTTCGTGGCAGGCAGCACACACAGCACACAACTCTTTCCTACAGCCAAGGCTGTGAGGGGGAGAGCACAGCTATGTGGTACCTCATAACCCTTACAAACGCTGCAGACAACAGGGAATTCCTATACAGTATTTTAGTAAATATATGATAGAAACGTGTTCTCAGTGTCAGATGAAAGGAGATTTTTCTCCAAGTAAGAACAGCCCTTACAAGCCCTTTGTCAGGGTTGAGAAACAGCCCAGGATATTGGGGTTTGCCTCTGTAACCAAATCCTTGACAAACCATTTGTGTCTCTGTATGAAGTTACCACTGCTGCAGCAATGGCAACTACCAGAGAAAAATCTGGCTATGAAGCCACAGCAAGAGGAACTTAATGTGACAAAGTTTACTATGAACATCTGACATGCACCTTCCCAGCAAGGGACACCCAACACGTGGCCCTTCACAGTCACTGACTTCTCCCAGCAGCTCCTCCCTGCTGTGAGTCCCCATGATCCCTCACAGTGATTCCCTCTTCCCCTGCCAGATTGACTCCTGCACCCCTTTTCCTTTGTCCCTACATCCAAAGCATCACTGGCCTGTCTCCTGAGGATGAGCACGGTGCTGGAGTCAGAGGCAATCAGAGAATCATGCAATCATTTAGGTTGGATAAGCCCTTTAAAACCAATCAAGTCCAACCATCCCCCAGCATCCCCCAGCACTGCCAAGGCCACCCCTAACCCAAGTCTCCAAGTGCCACATCCACTTGGTTTATAAATCCCTCCAGGGGTGGGCACTCCACCCCTGCCCTGGGCAGCTGTGCCAGGGCTGGACAACACCTTACATGAAAGTTTTCCAAATATCCCACCTGCCCCTGCCCTGAGGCCGTTCCCTCTCCTCCTGTCCCTGTTCCCTGGGAGCAGAGCCCGACCTCCTCCAGCTCCCCCCTCCTGACAGGGACTTGCAGAGCCAGAAGGTCCCCCTGAGCCTCCTTTTCTCCAGGCTGAGCCCCCCCAAGCTGCTCCAGCCCCTTCCCTGGACACTCTCCAGCGCCTCAATGTCCTCCTTGTCACGAAGGAGAGACAGGCACCTCTGGGATGAGCTCAGACAGGACAAAATGTTCCACGTCCCTCCGTTGCCCACAAGGTCAAGAATGCTCTCCTTTGGATCCCAGTCATTTAATGTTCCTTCAGAGGGGGAGAAGGTTGTGGTGCAGGGCCCTGTGCTGACCTCAGGCATGGGGATGGATCCACCAGGGACACAGAGGGATTATATTTAGACTGCTTTGATTTCATATTTTCTTTAATCCAAAATAAACATTATCAAGAGTAAAAAGGCCTGTTGTGTCCTCTGAGCATCAGACACCGAGCAAGGTCCTTCAGGACACAGACTTGAGGCAGAAAGAAGAGTGAGGAAATGCAGTGAGGAGAGATGGAAGGGAGAGTGGATTGTAATTCTGGCAGAAATCTGCATTTGACATTTCTTCAACCACATATACAAGAGTTATAGGGCATAACGAAGTCTCAGTGACTATCTATACCTTTTATTTCCTTATATTTTATCTCTGGCCTTTTACAAAGTGCATCATCACCATGTAATTTTACATATATATAAATATTTATGCATTATTACAGGAAAACACAAGGCAATCACACTTTTACCTTCACTGGTTTTCTTCACCTCAACATTAAGCTTGCCAGCTAAATAATTACATTTCTTCTTATCTAACTTGTGGGAAAACAAATTTAATAACAGAAATACAGCTAGAAAGACGAATACTTAAGGGAGAATAATTTTCAGACTTAAACTTCACAAGCTCAATAGATTATTCTGGACACTGGATAATTACTTAGCATGTCTTTATCGCAAAAGTGCCTGGACATTCTAATTAATCCAAATTACTTTCTAAGGGCCATGTTATTAGACTCATGCAGGAGCAAGCAGATATAGAAATATTTTCATTTTTTTTAAAAGGTCTCTACCAGCTCTGTCTTTCCCCACCCTGGTGAACAGCCCAGAGCAGCAGCAGCTCCTTCCCTCACCTCGAGCAAGGGAGAGGAGCCCACAGTGAGCTCTGGGCAACAAGAAACCTGCAGAAGAAGCTGCACAGCTTAGAGCAGGGTCTTCTTTTAAAAATATAAACACAGCCAAAACAGAGAGAGGGGAGGATCAGTTTGAAGCCTGGAATTGTTGAGGTTGGAAAAGCCCCCTCAGCACTGCCAAGGCCACCACTAACCCACTAGTCCTCACCTGCCTTGCTCTTACCTTTGCTGGAATAGCCAACGCTAGTTCAGCATAAGCTGAATTTTGAGCCATTAAAAAAGGATCTCAAATCTCTACCCCAAGTGTCCTTCGGAAGTTTTATGTGTGCACTTTTGGTGTGAATTGGTCTCAGTGTTCAATAGATATTAGATGTATCTGAGAAACAAAGAAAACACCTACATACAGCCTAAAGTAAATTTAACCCTAAAGTCAGGTGTCATGTTGCCTTCTCTCCTTATAGCAGAACTGTTACAGGAGACTTGACCTGTTACACCTGCCACGGGTGCAGAGAGCTGGGCCTATTTATAGCTTGAAATGAAAGGAAAAGACAATCAAGTGCAAATAAAGCCACTTTCACTCAGATTCTAAAATACCCTTTCAAAACAAACTTGATAGTTTCCTTCTTGCAATTCCTTTAGCAGGAAAAATACAGGTACTCTGGAAATGTGAATAGCACCTGGAGAATTCACATATCAAAATTTGGAACAGCTTTTTCTTCAACAACTTGACAACTTGGCCTCTCTGGCACTAGATGGGCTTCTTGGCTGGTTCATCGCAGCACCTGCAAGTTGGCTTGAGCTCTGAGAGATCAAACTAATGGGCTCCCAGGGCAGCCTTGTATTTTCCTAACCTTTCTTTCCATGTTTGACTCTCTCAGTCCTGGGGATTTCGCTGGCAGTTCTGACTTGCAGCTCTGTGTAAGGTTTTCCAGCTGATCCACGCACAGGGCGAGGGAGCTTTGTCAAGATGAAAGAGATCGCTCTGACCCTGAAAAGCTCTGAAGATAAAAGGAACAGAACCCATTTCTGGAAAGCACTAAATATTTCAAGATCCCTGCTCTATGGAAAAGCTGCTAATGCTGGGAGTTCCTTGTGCTCAGCACCACTGAGGGGTTGATCCTGCAAGGCACTGATGCCTTGGAGCCAATGGAGCAGAGCAACCTGTTTACTGTCAGGAACCACATGAAGGGAGGGAGCAGTGGAGGCAGAGCTGAGGAACAGCTGCAGGCAAGAAGGAATGACGTGGTATCATGTCTTTTCCCTTTTATGAAGTAAAATTGTACATAGAGTATCACATCCACAGCTGGTGAAAACTGCCATTGGCCCTAACAGAGCTCCACAACATCCCACAGCTGGAAGAGCTGATGCACAAAATTAACACAGCCCTGAATGGTGCTCTGCAAACACTTGTGCATCTGTATTTATCACATTAAAATGAGCACCATGACTCTGGAGATCACCTCATGTTTATGCATGTCCAGTTGATACCCTAAATCATTGCAGATTTTTTACTTCTCCCTGAATAGCTATTTCTGAAGGAAAGTTTATGCAGAATGTCGGGTGTCAGATCATTTTGAGCAGCTGAGTGTAACAGGTCCTCAGCAGCTTTGAGCTGAACAAAGGCGGCAGTGCCGGCAGGTCCATGGGAGGGGGAGCTCCTTTGGATGGGCTCATGGGCTGGGATGTCCCCAGCAGGCCCTAGCCAGCAGGGCCAGGCTCAGCACATCAGCCTGGCTGACAGGCATTAGACAAGCTCCATGACCCGTGTTTACAGAATTTACAGAAGCCCGAAGCCACCGCAAGGGCTGAGCTCACTGCAGGAACAGCTTGGCCCTTCCAGCCCCAATTCCACAAACCCAGGAGAGGGGGGAGAGAAGGCAAGAGCAAGAGGGAGAAGGGATCTTTAGTCTTCCCTTGAAAATACACTGACAATTTTAAACAAGTACCTACACAAATGCTAAATGTCAGTGGGAGCTTTCCCAGGCAAGAAGCAAACTGGGACTGTCTCATCTCCCTGTGATAAGCCCTAATCAAACATGAGTGACAAATAAAAGCCCAGATATTTTTCCAAACGCTCAGCACATGACTCCTGTTCCTTTGTTGCACCTCCTGCTCTGACTCTGGCACAGCAGCATTTTATCAAGATGCTGGTGGCTTTTGAAATGCCACTTCCTTACTACGCTTAGATCTTACAAGTGTCTATCAGATCCCTTGGTGTCAGCTTTAGAAATGAGCACAGGAGTTCATTTCCTTCTCCTTCATTACTTATTTTTCCAATTCCCTTCCCTGCAGTTATTTATTCCTCTGGAGGGTAAAAGCACAGCACAGAGGAACAAGCCCCTTGTGCATACTTCATCAAGATCTGCAGACTTGCTGCTAATTACTGCAGTCACAGTTATCATCCTGACACGCAGCTCCCAAGGATAGGCTAGGCAGGTTGTGCTAACCCTGCACTTCACCCAGGCACTGCATCACACCACATTTTCCGAGCCCAGAAGCACAGGAATTTTTTTGCAATGCTGTGTTCTGGTATCACAAGCAACCAACAGGAAAATTAGCATTGTAAAATGGCAACCTCATTTAGATAAGCACCATGTGAATCCAACTAATTTGTATACAGAGTCATTATATGGTCACAACCGAGTGACTCAAGCCTCTCTCTTTTCTTCTGCTTCCCCCCCTCCCCCTAAATACCAGCGCTCTGGGAGTATCCTTCCTTAGCTGTGCATTGCTGCCAGCTCCCGGGCACCACTAAAGAGCAGGAGCATTACTGTCGCTGGCTGGGGAGTGACAGCTGTCACCGAGGGGGTGCAGCAGCTCTGCCCCGAGCCCGGGGAGCCCCAGCAGCCACCCCCTCTTGCCAAGGATGCTGCTCACCTCCCTGGGCTCCAACACTGCACTGAGCCCCCCAAACATCCCTTACCAAGGTGCTTACAAGGCTTTTCTGGAGCTGCTGGGGAGCTCCTCAAAATGGTTGTCAGCCACTCACTCCACTAACGCAGCACCTACTGCACAGATCCTCCTGCTATTACTGCTGGGGGCACAGGTGCCACAGAGCCCTGGGCTGCACAGTTGGCAGCTGGTGGGTGCCCCGCTCAGCTCCCACTGCACTGGGGAACACACGTGTGGAGCTGCAGTGTCTGTGGGCTTTGTCTTCCTGCACACTTTTCGTAGCCAGAAATGCCAGAAGATTTTAACATCCATTCTGACAGCTTGGAAATCACCATGTTTAATAACAGAAAGCTGACAGGGAAACTAGATAAACAGGAATCCTCTGCACTTGCACGCTGTCCTGGTCCATCTCCATTATTCCAGACACGCAGGAGATTTGTATCTATCGAGGTGCTTACACCAATTCTGTCACCATGGCATCCCAGAGCTCTCAAGTCTTTAGAAATAGAACTAATAGCATTTTCTCCTTATTTCTTCCTTTCAAGCTTTCAAGAGAAATGCTCGAATCATTTATGGCTTTATTTTATTTATTCATTTGTTTGTGAGAGAGGCTGAGTGAAGCACATTACATCCCTTTCCTGTCAAGGAAAAGGAAAGAAAAAGAGGGAGAAAACAGAATTTAAGAGGATTGTCTATGTTGTTGTACAAGTCCCAGCATCTGTGGGTGCTCATACATTCATGGGGACTGTTTTTCCAGGCTGATCCAGCTCCAGTGGCAGCCCAGACTGCAGCACCATATGCCAGGTGGGATGGGAAAGCAGGAGACAGAGAGGAAGGAGCACTGCGTAATTGAGAGCAATCCTATAGAGAGCCTGGATTAATTAGTGCAGAAATCCAGGCTCGAGAAAACAGTCCCTGCAATGCTACTGCATTTTTGTAATCACCTGCACACTCAGGAGAGTGACTCTGGCACAGCACACCTGGACAAGGGACAGCCCCTGCTGCCCCAGCTACCCAACCACAGGGAAAGGGCAAATCCACTTATCACTCCCAAGGAAGGGGCCTGGCACAGCACACCACAGAGGACACAAATGGTCTTTGCATCTCTCCTTTTCCCTTCCATTTTTCCCAGCGTGGAGAAACAGATTAGGGGGTATTGGAATTTTCTGTATTTGCTCTTTTACCACCCCTCTCAACAGTTTTTTTGTTGTTTGTTTGGGTTTTTTTGTTTGTTTGGGGTTTTTTGTTTGTTTGGGGTTTTTTGTTTGCTTAATGAGATGGCAAGAGCCCTGCAGATCTCTTGACAAGGTTCTTTCCATCCCTACTGCCTCCTCCAGGTGCCCCAGACACAACCCCAGCCCAGCAGGAAAACAAGGTGACTGATGGGAGCATGTTCTGAGCTGCGCCACAGGAATGGTGGGGCTGTTCTGCTCCTGGGAGAGCTACACAACTCCCACCAGGGGAACAGAGCACGGCTTTGGGGCTCAGTGCTATGAGATGAGACACTACTGCCTGGGTTCCTCAAGAGCAGGGATCATTTGAACCCCACAGGGACTACAGGCTTTGTGTACAAGCAATGTGTTCCCAAATCCTCTGTGTCAGAGCTCCCCACCTACAGATCCATTCAAAACACAGCCAGACAAAGCAACAACATCCCAGGTGATGCAGTGAGGGAGGACTGTCCCCTTTGCTGTCCCCCAGACTGAGGGCACCAACCTCACTGTGTTCATTTTAGAGCTTTCAATGAGAAGGGGAAAAAATATGACAGCAAAACTCATTAAATCAGGCAGGAAGATCTCAGTTCTCCCATTGGTACCTTCTAGGACTATGGAAATTAGAGATGGAAAAGACTCTCTCCGACCACCTGTCCCATTTCTGGAGAGTGCAGAGGGATATTCCCCAGAGCCTGGATCTCTCCTGCTTACTGCAGAATAATCACAGCCAACAAGGTGTGTGCTTCCTTAGAAGCAAACTTCCCCAACCTTCTCCTACCCAGGAACTTTAGGGCTCCTGTAGAACCTGGCCTGGGCAGAGATGCTCCAGCAAAGCTCTTTCCCAGGAACAAAGCAGCTCCAGCACGAGCCACCCCAACACTTCCATCTCAGCCTGGTGACCACATTCAGTGCACAAGTTAACCCTGGAGATTTATTCCATCCCATTTTGCCACCATAATCGAGCAGGAAGAGACACTAATTAGCACAGAGCTGTTGCAGGAATGCATGAATATTAATGCAACCGTCCAAACTAATTTCCCCAATTACTGCTGTTACAGCAGCTCTATTACAATCCATAAAGCAAGGATTGATATGAAGATCTCTCTAATAAGAGTGAGAACAACTGCTCCTAGAGCTCCATCATGCCTCAGCTGACACTAACAAGGGTAATTTTTTTCCCTGTATGAAATAATAAAAATTGGTAAATAGTTTAAGGATAAAAGATGCCATCATAATTTACTCAAACAAAAACATCCCATCCAGTTTTCAGAGATGCTTTTACAACCATTAGTCAGAACACTCTGATCTATGGGCTGGTGGCTCATTCCAGCTCGAGCAGTGAGGGGCATTCCCTTCTGCTCTGCTGTTGCTGGCTCTGCACCTCAAGCATTAGTGCCACCTGCCTTTCTGGTGTAAATATTGCCATAAACACACACAGAGCTCCTTCATCACGGACTGAGAGCAGGTTTGTCATCTCCTGCTCCTGAACTCTCAAGCACGGAGCATTGAGCACTGAGAAAGACAGAAAGACCCATTAAACCAATGAGCTGCTTCCTGGTTTGGGATCTTTATTCTGGATTTCACATTGCTACTCCCCCTCTGAAGTGGTTGAGCTCAGGAATTCATCAGTCTATGAAATGGCTGAATGATTATATGACATGTTAGAGCTTAAATGCACTTTTATTATGTATAAAGCATTACAACTTTGTATTTATTTCCTTTTGCAATGCTTTTTTACCCCTCTGCAAATGCTGCCGATACTTGGAAAAGATAAAGCTAAAAAGTACTGCAATTACAAAGAAATTAAACCATTTCCTGAGGAAAGAGCCATGAGATACATTCATATTACATGATCGAGTTATACTGATTCAGAACCAGGGTAAGACATCACTTCTGCTCCCCAGCTGAAGACCACTGCTTGTTGTCCACCACAAGTTAATTAACTAGCACCTATGGATATGCATAATTCATCAGTTCCCAGCACTGTCAGACATCTGACATACTAATCAGAGCAGCCAGAACTTACCTCTCACCAAAGAAAACAGACTTGTGTGATGGTTATAGAAATGAACTCCCAGTTCTGACTGACCACAACCATGACACAAAGGCCACCTCAACCCCAGAGACCACGAGCTCTGCAAGCCCTCACCCCACCCTCTCACACTGGTGCAAATACTCATCTTTTGTCTTTATTTACAGGAAAGATGGGAACCAGGGGGCAGGACAAGGCAACAGCACTTCACAGCAGACAAATATCTACTGACAAACAGCTTTTAGAGAGATATCCACAGGCTCCTAAAACAACCAAATCTGATCTTGATAGTGCCAACTTGTCCTACCACTGTAGACCTGACTGAAGATTGAGTGTCTGTACTGACCCTGTGCCTGATGCTTCACCAAGATCTTTTATATTTCAGGGAAATGGCAACACAACAGAATAAATGGCAGCACTAGCACAGGCTCTAAGTGCAAATTTGCTTTCCTTGTGCTTATGATATAGAAAAGTAGAGAAGAAATAAAGCAAAAAGCCCACTGGTAGCAATCAGCTCCAGAGGAAGCTGCTCCACATCACCCACACCAGGCTGTGGTGGGCCAGATGCAAGAGCCAGGAAGTGAGACAGGACTTTACATGTCCTAATGGTCTGCAGTTTTAAAAAACAGCTTCTCTGTGAGCAGCCTGGAAACATGCAGGAGCCTTGGAGAGGTTTTTTTTCTCTGCTTCCACCTGCTGGTCAGAACATCCCCATTTTCACTGGAGATGAGCCTTGCAGAGGAGTTAAAACCTGTGGGAATGATGAGGGATGGGTTGGGAATCCCCGACCATGGTCATGGCCAAAGCCCAGTGGCTGCACTGGAGCGTTGGGACATTGCCAGAGAAGCACAATGGGACACCCAGTAGCTCTTCGCTTTCTGTAAACGCAGCCACAGTGTCATGTTTTACAATTATTTTCTGAATCACAACACATTCATTCCTTTGGTGTTGACAAATTCATATGCAAATACTGGACATTATTACACATAACATAAACAGAAAATAAAAATGAAATGCAGCCTCATGACAGTGCCATCATTTCGATGGAAATGCCAATGAAGAAGCAGTTCACAAATAATTTTTGGGGTGAAAAACAATCTCAATATATTTCAGAAGATTTTTTTTTTTTTCCCCAGGAGGGACACTGACTGAAAAATGAAAGAGACTCATGAAAATTGTTCCTTGAAATAATTACTATTAATGACTTTCATCACAGAGGAATATCGAACTAGAACCAAAATCTGTTCTGATGTTCACTCAAGTACCTAAATCAGATTTTTAATGTACATCTACTGCACTTGCTAGAAATCAGCCTTATCTATTGCAGCAAGCACCACAGGAACCATTTCTGTCCTGCTCCCAGACAACAAACCCTGGAGATGCTGCCCAAAGTGTAGGTATAGAATGAAAGTACCTTGTTCATGTCAAATAACTACACACTTTATTTCTGGGGTGTACAGCACCCTTTCAAATCTCATTTGCTCTATCACCCAAAATAAACAAAGAACACCCTAAAAAAAATCTGAAGGTCTGTGTTGGAAAAGAACGAGGAAATCCAAGAAATAAAAGCAGCTCTTTCTGGCACATCTCTGCAGCCACTTGTCCATTTCTCATACAAGTTCAAAATTCCTGAAAATCAGAGCGCAGCATCCTAGAATGGTTTGGGTTGGAAGGGCCCTTCTAGATAATGCAGTTCCACCCTGCCATGGGCAGTGACACCTTCCACCAGCCCAGGCTGCTCAAGCTGCCCTTGAACTCCTCCAGGGAGGGAGCAGCCACCACACCCTTTCACTGCCTGACCCACGTGCTGCAGGGCTGCACTGTGAGGGTGAACACCTCCCAGATCCACGTCTATCCCAGCCCTTCCCACTGCCTGGAGCTCTTGTGTTCAGCACAGCCTCAGCCCTGCTGAGGTTCAGCACCGTCACCTGACCCAGCCGCACAGGAGAGCTGCTCCTGGCCAGGGATGGAGGAGCCTTTCCTGTGCCTGGAGAAGGGAGCTGTGTCCCAGCTGGAGCCTGGAGCCAGCCCAGTTCCCTCCAGCCCTGCAGGCACCGGGCTGTGCCTCGATTCAGCACTGGGAGAAGGGCCCAGAGCCCCGACACCAACTGGCTTCACAGAGGGAGAGCAGCTCTTTAACAGGTCCCGTGCCAAAGGTGCTTCTGTCCAAGGCTCAAAAGCATCAAAGCCCAGTGAGTGATGCACTTCAGCTGCTCACACAGCCCTCTCAGCCTCTGCATTAATAATTTAATGACATCATGGCATGATACACAGTGAAAATGGAGCAAAAATGCTGCAAAGGGCTATTTCAAACAAAACAAATGTGGCACCACACGAGCTCCTGTACCCTTCAAGCAGGAGCTTTGAGTCCTGCTTCTGATTTCCTTTTTTTTTAATAAAGTGCCTCTCACAAACACTGTTTATATCACCCAGATCCAAAGGACATCATTTCCAGCAGAACTGGTACCACGTGGGAGCACCATGGAGGCAGCATCAGTGGTAGCCAAGGATAAGGCTGAGCTGGAGCCCAAGTTTCTGTGGCTTTGGCAAGCCCAGGGAAAGAAGCACATCCTCAAAACACAGCTATTTCTAAACACAATACCAGCTGTGCTGTCTTGGGGTGCAGTGTTTGTACCCCCAGCTCCAAGGTGCATCTGCAGGTCCCATTTACTGTCACTCATATAAAGGACAACGATGATTTGCACAGAAATTGCCATTTTCTTCTCATTCAGCAACATAAGATAATTTGCATCTTCTCCTGTCCAGGTACCAGTTTTCAAACAGACACTTCCAGCCCAGCAGTGGGAGCAGTGATGGATCTGCAGGTTAAGCACTGCATAGATGCTCAAGGCCCTAAACTGATCAACAGAACAAGAGGAAATGTCCTCAAGTTGTGCCAGGGTACCTTTAGATAAGGAAAACTTTCTTCATGGAAAGGGCTGTCCAGCCCTGGCACAGCTGCCCAGGGCCCTGGGGGAGTCCCCAGCCTGGAGGGATTTTGGAGGGATTTAAAAGGCACATGGATGTGGCACTTGGGGACAGAGGTTAGTGGTGGCCTTGGCAGTGCTGGGGAATGGTTGGACTATCTCAGAGGACTTTTCCAACTTCAATAATTCCATTACTTGGGACAAGCAGGGAGGAACAGCCTGCAGCACGGGAAGGGGGGAGGATGAGGAACAAAGCTTCCCAAGGCCAGGGCTGAGGCAGAACAATGAATTTATTTCTCCCTTTTCATATTCATCAGTGCTGCAGCAGAGCTAATAGGCTAAAATTAAACAAAAGTGCCCAACAACAATAAACCAGCCACATTTAGACCAAAGAACAGTGATGAAAATGTTTCCACCTGCTTTAGAGGTGCCTGTATCCTTTGTCACAGCTCCTTTCATGTCCCTCTTTCCCACCAAGGACCAGGTCTGTGGTTTCTTCCCCTCAAGGCCTGTTAAGCTTTTCTTTTTGTGGCTTTATCTTTAAAGACATTGCCTGTATTTCCAAGCCTTTCATACTTCTCTGTTACATATCCCTGCTCCATCTGGCACTTGCAACACCTTCCAATTTAGATTCTTCTGGAAGGAATCCAGCAACAGCTTCAGAAATACTGAAGCAGATGCTTTAAACAATGGCTCTTCCACCTTCTGCACTGATGGAGGAGGGAGATGCCAGACCCTCCTGCCCCCTACTCTGCACAGCAGAGCTCCTCACTCCCAGCTCTGCGGGAGGACAGAGCAATTCCAGCTGCCAGGGTGGCCCTGGGCACAGGCACCAAGTGCTCCTGAGCAGTTCCCTGTGCATTCTCATTCCCAATCCAGGTCACATCCTCACCTCCCTGCAAACAAAATCCCACCTGTTCCCCTGTTCTCAGGGTGCCACCCAGCAGGTGAGTCCCCATCCCTGAGCAGTCTCTGGGTGCTCTGTTGCTGTAGAAAAGGCTGGAGAGAGGGTTTCACAGGGACTCTTCTGGATTTCTAAGTGTCCCTGAAGTCCAAGGCATGGCTCCCCTCGAGTCCATCCCCAGCACAGTGGGGAGGAGGAGCTCAGGGAACCCCTGGGATGTGGTGCCACCTCTGTGGATGCTCAGCCCAAGCCTCAGCCTCACCCACCTGCCTCCAGTCCTGCCTGGACTCTTCCCAATGATGCTGCTTAATCCTGAGCAGCTCCTGGATTCACAGATCTCCAACCACCTCTAAAGCTGCTGCCACAACACATATATACACATACCCAAAACTATTTAATTATCAAAGGCAACAGTCACACAGATCCAAGAATATTTAATTTTCAGAGGCATCAGTCACAGACTTCACATTCCCCACTGCCTACTCAGCAGATACACCACACATTTACTTAACTACCTCTGTTCTCTACTTTGTTTTCATCTTCCCGATTATTGCTGATCATTCCCAGGAAGTTACATCAGTAATTCAAACCAGAGCTCCAAACCTGGCTCCTGGGTGTAATGAGGGTGTACTGCAGCATTGATCTGGCTTCTCGTGGGCTCTAAGAAATATAAATCAAACTCCTCATCCTTCCCACTTTAAACAGAAACCTTTCACCAAAGAGCCAACCTGATCCTAAGGTAAGACTAAAAGTGTTGCTAATTTTCAACTCTACACATGAACTACTTGCCTTCCCTAGAGCTTAAACACGAGGTGCACTGAATGTGCAGCTGGTTTCAGGCTGGATGAAGTGGTCCACTCTGGAGCACCCTCAGGAGCAGGGCTGCTCCCACTCAGAGCACACTGATGTAAACCAGGACATCCAAGCTGAGCAAGGGCCTGGCTGGGGGAGATTTCACAGGCAATTAGGAACACCACAAGTCTCTCCATAAACGTGCCCCTCTGTGAGGACTCCTATGGCAATGAGCCCTCATGGGGAGCTCTGCCAGCACAGACAGCACCTGGAATACCAACAGAGCTCAGCACACTCTCCTCAAATAACAGGGGGAGTAGCATTGCTGGAACTATTAGAGAGCATTTCCTCTTTTCTAAAGGACCACAAAGAAATCTGTAGGGCAAAATAAGCAGGAAAATTAACAGTAGTCAAAGGATGCAGAGAGATTCCCTTGCTCTTCAATGCTGTGGACAGATCCACATCCATTTAGTCTGTCCCTCTCCAGTGCTGGGATGGATGTAGGAGCTGCAGCTCCCCAGAGGGATGTTCTGCAGCACCAGGAGGTCAAACTCTCCTTCCCTCCAGCATCCACCCAGACCTGACCACCCTCACAGCTGCTGACGAGCCCACTACTGCCACTGGAACAATTGTCATTAAGTTAATTGCTATTTATCCTGGGGTTCTGATGGCCACAGGACCCCAGAGCATGCAGCGGCTGCGGGAGTTGTGCCAGCCCAGCCCACACTGGAGTCCAGTGCTGGTCCTCAGGACAGCCCTGTGAGAACTGGTGAGTGGCACTGGGCAGATCTCAGTCCCCTGCCCACAACAGGAGGTCAGAGGCTGATCCCCCTCACAGGGCAGGGCCAAACCTCCTGCCCAAGAACACATCAGGAATTTATTCTGCCTGTGGTCTGACAGAGCCACCCATTTGTCATCTGTCCTGGTCACTGACACGAGTCTGACCAGCAAATAAAGTAAAATGTGGCACTGAAGAACCCTGCCAGTGCTGAGTGCCAAGGGGACCGTGGGCACTGCCAGGAGAGCACAGGGAATGGGGAGGCACATCCCTCACAGAGCAGTATCCACACCCCAGGGCACACGGATACTGACGCTATAAAACTTGCATCTCCATGCAGCAGGTAATTGTGCAGGAGTGAGAACAAGGCCTTGTGCATTAAAATGCTGGATTAAGCTTTGAGGAGACACAAAATCATATTCTGGTTCCAGCACAAAGCAAAGCTGCTGTGAAAACACTCCCTCACAAAAGTCCTACCGGAAAGTGCCGTACGTGTAATTAAATGATATGGATAATAAAAACCAAGTATCAAAGGGAAGGGAAAATAAAGGTTTGAAGGTAAAAGATGTTCTCAGATCTGATTTCAAAATGATGGGGCATAAACGAGAAAGCAAATTTAACAATATTACTGTACTCTATCATTAGGAGAAAATGAGAACAATTTGCTTATCGCTAAATTGCATTTTTTAAACAAAAACACCACTTAAAGCAAAATATAGCTTTGATATAAAGACCATAAAATCTGGGTTAGTCACAACAAACGAGACTGAAAGGAGGTTTCAGGCAGGATGTTTTGCAGGCTGCATTCCAGGCTCTCCGTGTCCCGAGAGAGGGCAGGTGGCACCGGGAGCTCAGCCCTTGGAGCACAGGGGAGGGGAGAGAAGGTTCTGCCCTTCTGAACCAAACAAAAGGGCACCCACAGAGGCCACTTCAGGCAAGTTCAATGCACACCAAAACCCCTTGGCCGAAGGTGTGAGACCCCAGTGGGACCTTCCTGCTGCTCTCCCAGGGGCTGGGACATCCCAGAGCAGGCTCAGGTCTCCCAGGAATCTCCTGTGCTCAGGGAATGGCACTGGAATGAGCTGAAGCTCATCATAAAGCTTTATGGCTTCAATATAAAGAAAATGCAAGTCAGCCTTTGCTGCCCACAAACAGCCTGATTTGTTTTGCATCCTGGCCGAGATCTGCACCTTCCCACCACGTCCCAGCTCCTGGGAAATAAACACACTGCACAAGTTCAGCAGCACTTTTCTCCCCCAGCCCTGTGGGCTGAGGACATTCTGTCCCCTACACTCTCTCCCTGCAGGGTAAGAAATCAGCTGCATTTGCCAACGCATCATTTGCTCTTGTACAAACAAAGGAACACAAAAAGTTCACAAGGTGACTTGCCAAAAAACTCGGTTTGGTACCAATTCTCTCTGCTCAGTAGGTTTTATAAGCCAATAAACCTCTTTTATTACAAACTCACACTCCAGTCTTCCTCCCAGCTCAGTGAGGTGTGAGGTTCCCCTGAAGCAGCACCAGACATTGGTTTCAGTCATTGCCAGCCCAGATTTAAATGGAGTACAAACTTTAAATGGAGTACAAACTTTAAAGTAATTCCAATAGACAAAAATTATTATGTTATCAAATTTATGCTGTCCAGCAAAGCACTGAATTAGTTTACACAAGCAGTGGCTGAACTCCTCCAGGGGAAAATAGGAATGCCTGAACACACCAGCTTTCAGAGATGTCAGAGTACCAAGAGGCTTTTGATATATATTTAATTGCTAAATTCAAAGAAAATCCAAAAGCAACCTGAGGTGAATAACTGAGATGAGAGATTCAGCTCCGAGAACTCCAAAAAGTGCCAAGAACTGCACATTTTCCCCCACCTGAATCCTTCACACAACACTTCCAAGGTTTCAGTTCCATGTTTGAAGTGGAAGGGGCTGCTCAGTGCCCTGACAGACCCGGGCAAGGTGTGAGGCCTGGAAAGTTCAGTGTCTTCTCATCTGGGAGAGGGTCAGTACAGTTCATCACATATGTTTTCAAAGCAGACCAAGATGAAAAGAGAAAAGAAAGTAAAAGAAAAAGAGAAGCACAGCCACAGAGAGCCACAGGAAGGTAATGCTTTTCCCAGGTCCAGCTGAACATTTATGACACCTCTCTTTTAGGATCCAAGGGACAGTCTGTAGTAGCCACAGCCAGTGGTGGATGCAGAAGTAACACTGAAAAAAGGAATATGAGCTACAAATTTCTGGCACCAGTGAATAGGCTGGATGGATTCATAAACCTGGGAGGCCCATCTCGTTGCCACAATTTTCCAGGAATAGTCTATGTGATTTTTAGAATCACAGAATCATTGAGACTGGAGAAGCCCTCCAAGATCAAGTCCCGCTGTTCCCCCAGAACTGCCAAGGCCACCACCTAACCCACACCCCCACAGGCACTTGAGAACTGATCCAACTGTTCTCAAAAGCAAAGAAACACCCTGAAGGATCTCCTGCTGCCCTGTGGTGACAAATGGAAATGGGGGAAGCTTCTACAGCACAGGCACTGTGGCTCACCCGAGTGTGGAACAATGTGTGTCAGGAAAGGCAAACAGAAATTAATAAAGAACAAGAAGCCATTTGTAAAGTGGCTCCCACACTGCACTCTCAAGATATGAAATGGAATTTCATTAGTGGAGGCACCAAGACAGGACTGCAGCTGGTGCCAGGCAAATCCAGCCAATCTGAGCAGAGCCCCAGGGCAGGCAGGACCTCACCTGGGCTGCTCAGCATCCCCAGAGGGGAGATGTACAAAATCCACTGGCACAGAGCACCACTGAGGTCTTGGCCCTGCTCGCTGACTCAGAACAAACCCACCCAAATCTCCATCAAAGGAGAAATTATGTCACAGTTGAGAACAGATGCTTGACTGTACAGTGACAAAACTATAAATACACTATGGCTGCATATTATATAAACACACAGACTTGGGAGCATCATGTGCTGCAAGACACGGCTCAGCCTGAAGCCACAGAGAAGCAGAGAACGAATCACACAGTGGTTTGGGTTGGAAGGACCTCAGAGACCATCCAGTTCCACCCCCTGTTACAGGCAGGGGCACCTTCTTAATAGCCAATCTAACCCTGCCCTCTGGCAGTTTGAAGCCATTGCCCCTTGTCCTGTCACTCCATGCTCTCCATCTTTCTGTCACTCCAGGCTCTCTCAGGTGCTGGAGGGCTGCAAAGAAGGGACTGATGGCTCCAAAGGCTCTGAGAGGAGCCCACCTCCAAGCACCATGGCTGCCCCAGCCCTCGGAACACCCCAACTCAAGCTGAACATCAGGAAATCTTTCTTCACTGAAAGAGCACTCAGGTATTGGAAGGGGCTGCACAGAAAGTGGTTGAGTCCCTGGAATTGTTCAAAACCCAAGCAGACGTGGCACTCCGTGGTACAATTTAATGGGCACAGGGGGTGGGGAGGGGTCTCTGTCAAAGGCTGGAATTTTATGGTCTTGGAGGTGTTTTCCAACCTTAATGATTCTATGAGTGCACAGCAGACTGGTGTTGTCAGAACAGCATCTCACAGTATTTTAGAGTCCTTTCTTTTGTTTCTGTTGGAGCAGGCAGGGGTTATCTGGTCAGCTGTGACCCTCTGCAAGCCCTCAGACCCTGGGAAGGAGGGACAATGCAACTCACTGCTCTGGCCAGAGGAATTCCCACAGCTCTGCCCAGAAAGACTCGAGCTGCTGGTCCTTTCCAACTCCTCCCTCATGGCTCTCCTCTCTTGAGGACAAACCAGGGAGCTGCCAGGTGAGCTAGGCACTGTCCCCTCCATCCACTGCCTCCCTTCCCTCCTTACTGCTCTGCAACACAGCTACTCAAAAGGAAAAGCTCAGTCTAAAACATTGGGAGCTTTTTCCTGACAAATTTTACAGTAAAAATTTAACATCAACTCATGTAGTCTTTTTTTTGCTAACGAAACCTTTCCTCAAACTCAGACAATAAAATAATTCTGCTGTTGAGCAATGTTCCTCATTTGCAGCCCTCGCAGCACTGAAGGAATTCATTAGAGTATTTTCCAACATCAAAAAAGTGTTTTGAACAAACCTCCACAAGCCCCAAACAAGCAGGGCCAGACTGGAAGAGAAATCCAGGCAGGAGAGCAAACAAAGCAGGAAAAATGAACAGCTTTGAAGGGACCATCATCTCCCTCCAGTGTCGACCCAGAGAGGTGGCCAGGGCTGCTCAGCCATGGTCTAATCCTGACCAAGGTCAGGCTGGACAGTGCTTGGAGCAACCTGGTCTAGGGGAAGGTGCCCACAGCAGGAGCTGGACTTTAAGATCCCTTCCAGCCCAAACCATTCCCTGACAGTCCTCCAGCCCTGGCTGAGGTTTGGGACCATGTAGAGCAGACAGAACACACCTGGTGTAGCCAGGACCCCGGTCAGTAAGTGCTTCCCAGGCTCACCAGCTGGTTCAGGCTTGGAAGAGGTAAGGAAACACCTTGCTCTGTGCCCACACACCTGCTCTGAGCCCCTGGACACTGAGGGCTGGTGCACCTGCAGCACAGAGCAGACCTCCTGTGCAACACTTCACTGAGATAAGCTAGAGAAGGAAGCACTTGAAAAACATGCCCTTGGAATTTTGGGGGCTTCAGGCCATGTCTGCAAACCCAGGGGGACCAGCAGCCCCTGTCCTGGGGCCCAGAGCAAAGGGAGGGAGTTGCCCTGATGCTACTGAGGTGGGCAAAGGATGAAAGCAGCTGCATATATTCCAATGTATTCCCCTGAAAGATCAGGATCTCTTGTTCAGAATATCAATAGCATAAACCATTCTCCGAAGAACAGCAGAACGCTGAGGTGGAGAGAAAAGCTGGACTCAAAGTCTCCTAATGAAACTGTCTCTGCTCTTCCTTCCCCCCAAAAAGTTGTCTGAGTTGGGGGACAAACAGGAGATGCCATTTTGGTTTAAGAGAGAAGCAGCTTTATCATGCCTTCAGGAAATATATATTAAAATTTCATTCTCATAAATATCCTTTACACCTTGCAGCATTAATTACATTGAATTCATTTTGTTCTAAAACTATTAAATAAAGTTTTTCATTGATTTACAGATTATAGGTTGATATATCACAGCAAAGCTCCTGCCTGGTTTATTATACCCCTAGAAGCCTCTTTAAAAAATATTATTCAGTCCAAAATCAATAGTTACCTTTACAAAGTGAAAAAATAGAGATATGAAAAGGTTCCCAAATGTAAGTTTTACACCTGGGGTGAATCTTACTCAGAGCACCAGGAAAAATGGGACATTTGGAAATGAAAATACTTAGTGAAAACATCTCTAATTTGCACCCTCTCTTCATTTTGTTCCCCACAATAACTTTCTGCCAATCAAAAAAGAAAAAAAAAATATGATAAATCCCTACCAAGCCTTTTTGATTTACAAAACAGAACATAGCTAAGATTTCTGGTCCTTGGGTTCTGTACTTGTTTTGATGATACTTTATAGTTTTCAAATAAGAGTGGATTAGTTTAGGAAAAGCGTAACGTTTTCCACAGAAAGGGAAAGTATCTCTGACACGAGCATCATGTTGGAAAGAATGCATCTTCAAAACCAGAGCCCAACAAGTGCAGTTTTTTCTGACAGCTTTAAGCAGTTCAAGAGCTGATGAATCATCAGTCTACTTGGAGATGTTCAAGAATGACTAATTTGAATTTTAAAAGTGAAAATCCAAGGTTACGTACTTGGAGATGCAGGCTGCAGCCCCATGCACCTCTAAGGAGATCTCCCAGCTGGGAGTGAAGTCAGGGAGCAGTTGCACTGGAGATGAGAGGCAGGGCATTTTGCTCACCACGGGAAGGTCCCTCCAGCCTCTCTTCCATGCTCACCCACGGATCTCTAATCCTGGTGCAATCCCACAGCAATCAATAAGCAGATTACTGAGAAAATGACAGCATTTTGCATTGATGCTTTTATGGATTAATCCATGGAGAGGGGCAGGACTGCTGGATCTGCAGATGAAGTGACAGGACAAGGGAATGGCTTTTTCACTGCCAGAGGGCAGGGTTAGATGGCATAGTGGGAAGAAATTCTTCCCTGAGAAGGAGGTAGAAACCCTGGCACAGGTTGCCCAGAGAGGCAAAGACACAATCAAGGTTGACAAACAAAACTGTCAGTTCAGTCCCTCACACTTTTCTCCAAAGAGAAAGTTAGTTAATACAATCAGTGGATCCTTTATTAGATTGAGTGCCAGTCACTCTGACTGTGATACTCCTACTGGGAGTGTGCAGGAGGGAGGGAATAAATAAATAGCTAATTTTTTACCCACTTAGCTGCCAGTCCTGGCAATGCCAGCCCAGCAAGTCCCAGAAGATTGAAATATATGAACCTGTGGCAGAGCATTTTCAATATTCCCAGAGCCAAGCTCAGGAGATCTGCTGCTCCTGGGGTGACAGATCCATCATAGGCAACAAAACAATTTAAATACTCTCATGGCAGAAAACTTATACAGTATAAAACTCCAATACTTCTGATTTTCTTTTGCTTAATCACATTTTCATAGCTATGAAGAATATTTGTGTTATCATTTGAAGTCTGAAGGACTGAGAAAAGCCTGAATATGACACAGTAGAAGAGAAAGGCTTTGGGAGAGCCTTGGGGGCACCTTCCTCCCACCCAGGAGGGTCTTGTGCCCTTGCCCATCGCCTCATAAATCCATTTTTCCCAGCTCTTTTATGGTATTTTTAACAACAGCTGCCTCCAACCTCTGTTATAGCACTGCAAGACTGCCTGGAATTGCCTAAAACCAGAGCAAAACATCAGTGATGAGGCACCTGATTAATGGGATAAAAACCCACATATAAATACACATTTTAGGATTAAATTGAAAAAGCTGCCCCCAGTGAAGTGGCTGTGCCCTGCCTGTCACCAGAGAGTGATGCTGGGTGTCAGCATCCTGTTCCTGACACCTTAGCCCAATATGGCATTTATTTCATCACCTTGTGCCCCAGGACCAGGATGGAATTCATTATTCCTGAGGTTCCTGAATTTTCCACCTCCTGCTGATGTGCAAAACTGAGATGTCACTTTGCTGTGCCAGACTGGGCCCTCGTGCACCCACTGAGCTGGGTCAGCAAGCCCTGCCCTGACAGATCCTCCTAACCCAGAGCAACTCACTGCCTGGGATCTGTCTGACAGCCCTGAAAGGTCCATTTATTCAGACTCTTGTGCCTCAGGAGATAAGCTCCTCTCCACAGGCTCTGTCTCCTCCAGGTTTTACACCTGCCTATTGATGCTGGCACTCAGCACCTCAGCTGCACCTCCATGGCACAATCTTGCTTATCTCCTGCGTGCTGTTATTGCTTTTTCTACATTCTACACGAATACTTGGGGGGTTTACACACCACTCTTACATGCTGCTTTTATTTCACCAAGGCTAAAGTTGTCCATCCTGGTTTAGCCCCAGACATACCCATAGCCCATTTTCCCCCAGGTAGCTGCCTGTTTCATCTTTGCTTTCACCTTCATTCCTTCCCTTTGCTGGTCTGCAGCTCCAAACCCTCCATCACTTCTCCTCACATGGTGCCAGATATGTTTAATCTCCCATTTCACTTGCAGTGTCTCCTCAGACACACACTTTGATCATAAGTTTCTTCTAGCTGATTCTGGTTTTGAAATGGATACACCTCAGAGAAAACAGCTCCAAAAGACCCTTTTTTCTCCTACATTTCTCTGCCAGGCAGGTTTTCTGTCATGCTCTGCCTCATCAGTGTCAGCACTGAGATGTGCCTCCCAAGCAGCCTCCACACAACAAATCCCTTGTGCATTACATCTGGATTTCTGATGATGATTCTTCACAAAATCCCAGAATAGTTTGGGTTAGAAGGGACGTTAAAGTCCATCCAGTCCCAACCCCTGCCATGGGCAGGGACACCTTCCACCAGCCCAGGGTGCTCCAAGCCCCGTCCAACCTGGCCTTGGACAC
>JAWWTY010000022.1:1061473-1077642 GCA_035222235.1 Margarornis squamiger
CAGCCCAGGGTGCTCCAAGCCCCGTCCAACCTGGCCTTGGACACTCCCAGGGATCCAGGGGCAGCCACAGCTTCTCTCAGAAATCTGAGTTTTCTTACAAAAAAAAGTGAGCTGAGCTTCTGCTCTGCCAATCCTGAAAATCCCAACTAACACTAAACACAAAAACCCCATCATGGCACTGCTCTACCAACAGGCAGCTTCAGCTTTGGGAAGGGCAGAGCAGATTTGTGACAGAATGAGTCACACAGGCAGAACCCTCCGTGCTTTCCAGGAAAGGCATCTTGGTGACACACAGGCTCTGCTGGAAATGTCCCTGTGCAAAACCCTCCCTGCCTTGAGCTCAGCCTTTCCCCTGTAAGAATCCCAGGTTTCCCTGGGATGCTCCCAGCTCAGGCAACCCCTGTTCCCCAGCCACAGCCCTGCCCAAGGGCTGTTCCCAGCACGAGGGTGAGACCCAGGACTGGCTGCAGTGGCCCCCTGGGGCTGTTCCAACATTGCTGTGATCTGGGCCTCAACCAGTGACCCCAGGAGTGCAGATTCAGTCCCACAAGGCTCACCTCTTCTGCCAAATGGCATCACTTGGCATCCAGCCCAACAAAAAGCAGCATAAAGACACTGCTGGCTCCAGGAATACATCCAGGTTTATGAACTTCTTTTTCCATAAAAAGCAACAACATGAAACCTGAATGTGATTTTTTTCCCCTCCAGAAAGCTGTGTTTTCACACTTGGACTAATACAACAGTGTTACATCAATAACCATCAGTGCAGGGAAGCCTCGCATGGGTCTGGAATGTGCAGCTGTAACTCCTGGGGTACCAACAGGTCCTGCACAGTTCACACTGACCCAGAATTCACATTGCCAGTCTGATTGCCACGTGGGACCAGCTGCATGGTTTGGGTTGGAAGGGACATTAAAGCCCATCCAGTGCCACCCCTGCCATGGGCAGGGACACCTTCCACCAGCCCAGGGTGCTCCAAGCCCCGTCCAACCTGGCCTTGGACACTTCCAGGGATGGGGCAGCCACAGCTTCTCTGGGCAGCCTGCACCAGGGCCTGCCCACCCTCATAGGGAGGAAATTCTTCCACCTATCTAACCTAATTTTTCCTTATATTTGAATGCTCCCTCTGTTTAGTCCTATATGTTTAAAACCCTGAGCAGATGACACCACCTCCTCCCTTTATCCTGCTCAAAAAGAGTGGGAGAAAGTGCATGTGCAAGACACAGACAGATGCAACATTTCTTTGGAGTAAATTCTATTCAGGATACTGCAATAATATCCTGGAAAATTATTACAATTTTGAAGCAAAACTGAGTCAAGTCACGCCACTTGTTGTTCTCCTCCCTTTCGTGAAAGCTCCATATATTCTCATCTTTGTCCCCTGACAACAAGGATGGCAATGAAGATACAAAACAACACTGAGTGCATTGTAACTAAAGCTAAAGGGTCCCAAATTAAATATGAGCAGTGTACAATTTAATCTGTTTTTCTTTTTCCTACAACTCATAAAAACTCTTAAATTGTGCCTGTGCAGCTTAAGACATCAGCAAATTCTCTAATTGCTTTACAGAACCATTGTTATTTTATGAAGAGACTCTCCATCCTACGTGTTCTAGTGTTGGATAATTAAATTACCCTCTTTCCAAGTGATGTGCACAGGAACCACAGCCACATTTTTAAGGGATACATTTCCACAGCTGCCTTTCCAAACAGATGCTGGGAAGGAACTCCTGGCTGGGAGGGTGGGCAGGCCCTGGCACAGGGTGCCCAGAGAAGCTGGGGCTGCCCCAGCCCTGGAAGTGTCCAAGGCCAGGTTGGACGGGGCTTGGAGCACCCTGGGCTGGTGGAAGGTGTCCCTGCCCATGGCAGAGCATAGGAATGGGATGGGCTTTAATGTCCCTCCCAACCCAAACTGTTCAGGATCGGTATCCCTGGGTAGTGGGAAGTGCCTGGGGATGCTTTAGCCAGTCCAGTTCTGGCAGCAGATCCCTTCAGGAGGAGAACCCACCTCAGGGCACTGTCAGTGTTTGCAGATCACCCACTTGGCTTTGCTCAGACAAACCCAATTAACCAGACTCCAGGGACACTGGTGGGACTGTTAGGACTATTTCCTTGCCAGCAAATACAGGTCATTTGCACATAGAGAAATTCATCCAAATTTGTGCCTTCACAAACTAATAATTCATCCCCATTTTCTCTTCTCTCTCACTCCAAATGCTTCATTTTAAGATTTTTCACTCTACCCCAGTGAGGCTGTTACTGCAGAGTCTCCATTCATTTCTCTAAAGATCTTTTTTCCCCTGTTTTGGGGACAGGCAGTACATCAAGCCTGTGGACCTCCCCAGAGCAATCTGGTTTTGCCACCCTCTGCTTTTTGATCATTGTTTATTTCCCTTCGTAGGCACCTGCTAATTTCCTCAAACTCTTTCATGTTTTTAATCATATATCAAAGCCTCCCTTGCTGATCTCTCATTCTTGGAAGATGTGCTCCTTCTGCCTCCGTGCATAATTAACTCACTGGTGACAATCAGCTCTTGGAGAAATTTCTGTATCCTCCTTTGAGTCTGCCTAACAAATAACTACAGTAAAGTTGGCCTTAATTAATACACTGGTCTTATTAATTTACTAAAAGGTGTTGCACCATTCTGAAGTTTTAATTCCATAAAATTAGTATTTCCACACTCTTCACATGATGGTACAACAGCTGTCAATTTCTATAATCTTTGTTTTAAACATAAGTTGAGGGAAATATGCACAAACTCAAGTGTGTCACTGCAGATCTTGACAGAAAATTCCCTGATCAGGTCCTTATAAATCTTCATCTATGCTGCCACTTGCCACAGATTCATTTGAGGGGTGTGCTAATTCACTGCAGAGTCCTGTAATCCCTTATCTTAAAGAGGAAGGATTTCACCCTGCCTATTAACCAGTAAAATTATAGATTGCCAGGGAGTAAATCATCCCCCTTTTCCAGTCATACCAACCATGGATTGAGAAAAATTACTCACTCATTTTTATAATCCTTTAATTCTTGCAGATGTTCCTCTGGAAATTGATTTAAATCAATGGATCACAGGCAAGATTGGTGCAGATTTTTCAAGTTAAGACACTGCCTTTGATAGAGCAATCACAGCATACACCCCTGGACCTACCACAATTCATCCCTTTTCTGTGTTTTAACAGACTTAAAACTCTGGATTCAGCCCCTGAGGCTGACAGAGCAAATGGGATTTAATTAGATGAAGCCCAACCTGTTCACATACTTATTTTTCTATTTCTGAGATGGATGAGAAGGGCAAGGCAGGGGCAGAAATTCCCTTTCTCCAGGTGTCAGTGGCTGTGCTGACCTCGGCAGGCACTCAGTGCCTATTTAACATCTCTGACATCTCAGGGACAACCTGCAGCCGTGAGAATCCCCCCTGGGGAAGGCACAGGACACCAGGTCACCACCCCACAGCCTGTCCACAGAGCTCCAGGCTGACCCCAACACCAACCACCTCACAGCACTCAGCTTCAGCCACGGAAGGAAAGCACTTCCTAACTCTTTACATCCCCTATTCTGTAAAAATAACCCAAGGGATTTTATCCTCCTTGGGGTTACTGCTGGTCAGCTGCTTCCAAAGAGATAACTCGCACAGGATAAACAAAACTAAACCCCTGACTTGCTCATAATTACTCTCTTATTTTGTGACTATAGAGGATCTAAATTTCAGAAAAGATGATGCAAAGCTACCAGATAAGCCGGGGAAAATCTTTTACACAACCAGAAGAATGTTACAAATAATTTTGTTGCCAGTCCAACATGAAGTCACCACCCTCTGCTGCTGAGAGTGGACTGACAGCCCGTGCAACAGTGACAGCCATCAGGAATACACACACATCTACATTTAGCTACAAAAATGGTTGCCAAGTGCCTTAAATCTCCCCTGGCACAACTTGAAGCCATTTCCTCTCATCCTATCAGTCACCTGGGAGAAGGGACCCTTCTGACACAAGTGTTTTAAGCAATAACCCACGAACCTCATCACCACCATAACCCAGCCTGGAACACAAGCCCCAGCAACTTAAAATTAAAGAGAAACTGAGAGGCTGGAAAAGATTTTGAGCCCTGAGCTAAAGCTGGGAGGCTCTTCAGAAGCAGGTGGCACCAGCTTTGGGGTGGTCTCATCTACTCTATCACTGCAGACTCCATTCACCTCTGCATGTGGACACACTCCCATGTCATCACACCCTCCCAGCCTGGATCACCCCTACCCCAGAGGCTGCTCCTGCAGAAACAACATCAGTCTGGATTTCAGCTGTGCTTCCGTGGCCAGGGAAGGCCTTCTGGACTGCTTGAGTGTGTGTGTGTAATATTTGTTCTGCAGCAGTTGTTTATTTTGGGGGGTTAGAAAAACGACCCCATTCTTGGAGATGACAATGCCTTCAGTGCACAGATGTACCACAGCTGCCAAACAAGGGCAGCTCTGTCACAGCCATGAATGATCTGTTGGCACTGGTCCTCTGTCCCTGCAATTGTTTCTCTAATCAATAAAACCTTTCCAGGGGACTGTTTTGTCCTGCCCCTGCAGAGTGCAGGCTGTTGTGTTGGAGGAGCAGCAGCAGAAAAGCTTCTCATCCATCTGAGAGGGCCAATGTGACATCAAGGGCTCGTTCAACACTGAGATTTTAACAAACACATACCGAGAGACTCGATCTGGACCATCAAACTCCAGGGAAAGTTGGTCATTCCTGAGGGAGATGAGAGGACTGGAATACAAACCAAGGGAAGCAGCACCAAACTCCAGCTGCTTTCCTGAGGCTCCCCCTGCTCTTCCCTTCCCCATTTGTTCACAGGACAGCAAGAACAAGCTGCTTGTTCTTCCCAAAGAGCAGATGAATTAGATGATTTATTAGAGCCCAGGCAGTCTCTACCATGCCATTTCTCTACATCCTCTTTGTCAGCAGCATGCCCACTGCTGAGCTGAAAAATAGGGCATCATCCAGACACCATCAGGAAAGCCTGGGCTCTCCAAATACACCAGGTTCAGGTTTTGTGTGTATGGAAATCAAGAAAGAAGCTTTCTGGAAAAATCAGGTCATTTCAGAGATGAGGAGTTGAAACTGCCATGCAAGGGGATTTATCACTCACATTAACATTACCAAAGTTTTCATTTCAGATGTTGCTTGAATGTTCACCCACTGGCAGTAAGTTCATTGCAAACAACAGAGTGTGCTGAAGGTTCATGGTGAGGTGCCTTCAGCACAGATTCCTGTGGCTGCAACTGCTACAAAACCTCAGGACCAGCACCCAACCAAGCAAAGACCTTCTCTACCACCCTCCTGGCTGCAAACAGGGCAGCTGCTCCTTCCAAACCCCAGCACATGGGACACAGTTCACACTCTCCCAGCACCTCTAGGCACTGACCACGATTTTCTGGGAGCCCTTGAAGACCAAAATTAACTCAGGGCTCTTTTCCTGAGTATGCAAAACCCTTTTGTCAAGCACTGAACTTCCCAGCACAGTTCAAACTCCCATTAGCTGGATATACAGCCTGTAATTACCATCAGCAATAACTGGTTTCTGCAAGAGAATCTCTTCTAGTTTTACTTCTTTCCTGTGCTGAAGACAATTCATTATCAGGTGGACAAGAGCAGTGAAATTCCAATTAAACATGCAATAAATTTCATTTTATTCTTCCAGCACAATTTTAGCACAGGGAGCTGCCACAAGTGTTGATGGCCAGAGCAAGCTGAGCTTCAAGGTGGAAGGTCTCTACCAGACTTAGGAAATGACAGTACTAAATCAAGTATATGTGAACAGCTCAAATCTGGTCTGTTCTCACTGAAGCCAATAAGCAAGTGAAAACCCCACAGCCTTCAAGGGTGCTTGTTAAAGTCCTGGACACAGAGAACCAGCCAGGCAAGTCCTCCTCCACCCCAGGCCATGCCTGTTTCCCTGCTCACACCCAAGCCCTACAGAAGGTTTTTCCATCACAGCCTCAGGCACAAAGGATGAACTTGCAGAAGAAGGTGTGTGTGTACAACATCTAATGACAGGCAGAGCTGCCTGGCCTGGGCCCCTTGCTGGCTGTGGGCTCCTTAAATCAAGGCTGAGTGCAAGGACTGGGAATGGAGGACTGATGAGGAAAAACAAATTAAGGAGTGCATGACAAGCTTCCAAACCAGATATGTACCTGAGCAAATGTGGAACACCATGTTGTAATCATTTATACCCTTTCCAGCCTGGATCTCCAGGATCCCTGTGACCCTGCAATAGCAGAATCATCCAGGTTGGAAAAGCCCTCCCAGCCCACGGAGCCCACCCTGTGCCCGATCCCCACCTTGTCCCCCAGCCCAGAGCACTCAGTGCCCCGGCCAGTCCTGCCTTGGGCACCTCCAGGGCTGGGCACTCCAAGCCTCCCTGGGCAGCCCCTGCCAGTGATGAACAACCCTCCAGCAGTGAACTTGTTACAGTTTTGAGGAATACAAAGTTCATGGTGACGAGGAGTTTACTGTGAGACACAGCACATAAAAAAAATATAGGACACCAGCCCAGCTGGAACACTGGAGTCCCTGACATGAAAGTTCCTGACAGCTTTAGCAGAAGGAGGTTTTAATGCACATCCCAGAATATATTCCTCCCTCCTCCTCGCCTTGACATGGTTTGGAGTATTTCTTCCAGTTTCACATTAGGTTTTCTAGTACAGTTGGTATCCCAGCAGACCTGTCTCTGCTGCTCATCAGCACGTGTGGCCCTCATGTGTCCCTCCCTCTCTCCCTCCGGTGCTGCCCACCTCCCACACAGCAGCCCCAGGACCACTCTTTGGTGGAAGACCAAGCTCTCAGAGGAAGAAACACCAGCAAACAGTTCCAGTGGAGTAAACCAGCACAGCCCACCCTGGGCGGGAGCACTTGGGGCAGCTCTGCAGCCCTTCAACACACTGACATGGGCAATCACTGCCAAGAATGTGTGTCAGTCCTCCTGCCCAAAATGCAGCCACCGATCCAGATTATCTTCCCTCCCCCAGACCCCTCGCTCACAAACCGGCACATGTTGCAAAGTGCACTCAGATTCTGGAAGGAACAACCGAGACATTTCCAACCCCAAGCCCAAGGAACAGCCAAGGCTCCCACTGAAGAGCTCCAAGGAGTGGGGAGGAACACTCCAGGAAACCCAAAGCACTCTGCATGTTAATTCACCGGGGAAACAACAAGCGCTGAAAATAACCGGAGCTGACACATGGACTTGTGACACGCAGGAGATGAGGCCATGTTACACAACAGCTCCTGTCAGCCTTCCTGGAGAATCATGCCCGTGTCCCGCCACATCCCGCTCCCACGCGCGCTCCCACCACGTGACTGTCTGACAGCCCTCCCTGCTCCTGAGGAACCAGCCAGCCCTCCCCAACTTCCTAATTGACAATAACTCAATTAGTCATGTGCCCTGATACTTTAACAGCTCCCAGCCAGCTTCCAGGGGGAAAAGCCAGACAACGCTCCTCGCCACTCTTTATTTTCTAGTCTTTGATTACATGGAGAAATAAGAGATATTACAGAGTATACAATGTTGGAGTCAGTTAGAGCACAGCGTAAGTCACTCCAAAAAGACAGAAGTTACTTCTTTGTAACATCACTCTAAATCAATAAAGTTCTTTTCAAAAATTATCTTTCAGGATGATCCAAATTATGTCTAATCTGAAATCTGAGGAACGCAATAGAGAAGAATTTTGTGCATTTCATATCACAACTCTCAGCTGTAACTCCAGCACACTACAAACATAATTACAAACTTCCTGACTGAAATTAAAATTCCTTGCCTAAAATCCTTCTCACAAAGAGCTGGCAGCATCACAGTGAAATTGCTCCACATGTTCAAAGTAATCCTGGGATCAAAAACCAGCTGGTAAGACCCAACCACCAGCGGCTGCTCACTAGGAACAGATACAATAATTCTCCTTTTGAATAATAAGATTTATTTAATGAGGCTGATTGGAGGCAGAGCAAGCAGGCAAAAGGCAGAAGAAGGAGGGACAAGAAGGGAGACTCTAGTGCTAGACCCATCTCCTTAAGTGATGCTTCTCAGCGTGGTTTGCCATCAACAACAATACCACCTGTCCTCATAGAGCCGCCACCAGAGCAGAGGACCCACGGTCAGGCTCAGCCACCAGGAAATTGCTTTTCCAGGCAAGACAGACCCATTTAGCACTCAGCCTGAAGAAGGGATAATGCAAACAGAACCCTGGCCTCAGACTTCACTGCTAGAACTGACTGACTAGAGCAACACACAACAATTGTCAATAAATCTAATATTGCAAAGTGCTCTTCCTGCCAAAGCAGCACTTTGGATTTGTTGGTGATAAAAGTGAGCAATAATGCATTTGAGATCTAATAGTCTCTTCAGCAAAGGGATCTCTGAGTGCTTTGCCAACACTAAAGAACTACAATAAGGATATGAGGACACTCACATGTAAAGACTGCTTTCCCCCAAACTAACAGAGGAGCTTCCCTCTTACTGAGGTCCAAGAGAGAACAATTTATACCCCCCACCTTACACACACCCAGGAAAATACCTGGTGTGCAGCAGATAACTTTAGCTCCTTGGAGCTGAGACTCCAGCAAACATCTGCTCCTCAGAGAGCAGCCAAGGAGCCTGGAATGACTCCTGTGATCATGGGAAAGATTACAGCAAAAACCTGGGCTTCAAAAGACTTTCTTGCTATGTTGGTTTGCTGTTGAACTGTGAAGTCACAGAACTACAACTGTGAACATTCCAATGCTCCACTTCCAAAGCAGGGATGGCAAAAGCTGCCTCCCTTCAGAGCCACCCATTCCTGCCCCAGGGCACGCAAATGTGAACTGGCCAAACCAAGTCCCCTGAGCTGGTAACAGAGAGGCATGGAGCACTCACATACTAAAACACAGAATGGTATGGTTTGTCTTCATTTCAAGCACACACAGTGACTTCTCTCAAAGCAAGAAGGTGTTGTAGGGTGAGGCAGCTGAGCTGCACAACAGAGTAACCCTCGTATTTGACAGCCAAGGGAATGAAAACCCAATCCATGAAGAGGGAGAGGTGGGAAGAGACCATCCAGCCCTCCACCTGCTGCCTGCATGTGCAGCTTTCTGCACTTCCAGATTACAAAGAATGATGGATTGTGTGAATCTATGGCTGTTGCCTCCAGCGCTCGACAAGCGGGGAAGAGTTATGTGACAGTTTATCACTAGGATGGATTCCACAGTGCAGGAAACTCAGCATGGCCAAAAAATCATCTCCCATTCATCAGCGAGCCCTTCAAGAGCCAGAGCAGCCAGGGGAACACAATGACTTTTGATGTTCATTGACTCTCATGCAGCTTCTCAGTTCAAAGGAAGAATGGCTTCTTATTCTTTTTGATTTCTGGATCAGAAACATCCTTTCTCTCAAACTTTGACTGGAAGAGCTGCATCTTTTGTTTGGTCCCCTGCTCCACCTGACTTTCCCCTGATTTTCAAGTAGAATAAGGATTTTTTTATTCCATCTATACAAATTATATTGGCAAAATTATTTGACCAGAGAGATCTTGGCTGCTTTTCCTCTCGGAAGCTGCTGTGAGCATCTACCTGACCTTCCAAGGATATTTGTGCTCCTGCCAGAGAGTCCCAGCAGCTCTGGGTCTGCAGGACCAACACCTCAAACACTGATGTGAAGAACTGTCACAACTTTATTTTTGGCACATCAGAGATCATATTTCTATTGCTGTCAGCAAAATTTTAAGGAGGTTTATATCCAGCATAGTAATGACAACCTAAATGGATGATGTGATCCATAGCAATAACTGGCTCACATCATCAGCTAATGGTCCCCACCCAAAAATTCCTTCACTGGAAAACACACAGTGAAGTGATCAAACAAAATGCCAAGTAAGACAGTCACTAAGTTAGTCCACAACACAGTCAACTCTACTTGTCTGTGGAGACTGAGACAGGGAAGATGATGTACCTCGTTCATTGGCAGCTCTTGACCTAAAACATATCCAGAACTTTTCAACATCCTTGAAATTAGTCAACAGGCTACAGAACCTACATGAAATTTTAAGAACTCTAAATCATACATTCCTAATTTTATTTCATGGTTTGCCCTTACTCAACTTCTCTTAAAAAATGAAAAAGAAACATGGGATGGAAATGAGCTTGGGTTAGGAAGAGAAATCTTCAAAGAAAGAAGCCAAATAAAATGGGCTTTGATGAATTTCTGTCAAAGAAGGATAATTTAACTACTCCTTTTTTCCCCCCCTCACTGATCTCTCATAGATAATTTACACCAGACTTCACACTTTTCTTGATACAACAGTAAAACACTTTTCCACAGTGCCTTTTTCAATCACTGCAGAACAATGGTACCTTTTGCCAGTAGTTGGGATCTACATCCTTACCCGACGTGCCAGACGGGTTTAGCACTGCTTGGGGTTCTGTCTTGGGCTCACAGGTTACAGAGCAGCAACATATGGGACTGTGTGAAGTTCTACAATCCTGGCACTGACAAATGTCAGCGACCAGATAATTCCTCTTTCCCTTTCCTCAGAGAACCACTAGGAGCTCTTTCTGCCACTCAAAGAGCTCATTATAAACACCAAGGATGTTATGGATGTACCAAACAGCTGCTGGAACTGCATTAAATCTCAGGAAACACCTCAACTTCTTGGAGTATTCACTTTTTGGGACAAGAAAAATACATCTATAGACTCTCACATTCAGCTGATGGGTGTGAGGGGCATTAATTAAAACTTCATATTTAAAATGTGCACCCTTTTTTAGCAGTTCCACAGAAATATAATATACAGGGACACTCTGAATGGTGTGAGGGGAGATTGGTAAATACAGCCCTGAGAGAGTGGTAGTGCTTTGATCACAGGGTCCCTTATCATCCTCCGTCTGGTATTAAAGGCTAAGCTCCTTACCGGGAGCTTTTCCCTGCCCTGCATTCTGCAAGAGCTGCCTCAGGTCTTAGAGAAAGTTTAATCTTCAGACCCCTGAGAAAGGCAATGCCACTCGCCCTCGTCTCGCTTCAGAAGGTGGAATCCCAGAGAATAAAATAACTGCAATTTTCCAAGCCACACAGGCTTTATCCCGGGCTCGTTGGGAACACATCCTGCCTTGGAAGCATGCAAGTAATTTATATCCACTGCTCCCATCCTAATGCAGCAGCTCTTCCTGCTGTTAATTTAACCCAGCTCGAGTAATTAGTCTTTGAATTGTGCCCCCTCTTGCCGTCCCTCCCAAACTAAATAGCGGCACAA
Source organism: Margarornis squamiger (assembly GCA_035222235.1). NCBI lineage: Eukaryota > Metazoa > Chordata > Aves > Passeriformes > Furnariidae > Margarornis > Margarornis squamiger. Next base: position 1,072,732 of record JAWWTY010000022.1, read on the forward strand.
AGCGCCGTGCAGTGCCCCGGTGCGCTCGCAGGGATGGGGGAGCAGAGCCCCAGCCTCGCCCCCTGGGACTGGAGCAGCACATCCCTCCTGGGTGCTGAGTCACACACACTGCCAGAGCCCCGGAGTATTCACATTAACCAACTTTGCTGCTGAGATCAGAGCTGAGCCCGGCTCGCTGGAGAGCCCAGACAGCCAAAGTTTGCAGCCATTTCCACTAATTAAATAATACATTATGATGGGGGAGTATTTCACTGCTGACACTTTATTGTTCCTCTCCACAGCCACATTCCCCTCGCTACAGAGCATCACTCACTGTGGTGAAGGGCAATTTGATGCCAAGGAGATCAGGAATGAGAGAGAGGCACATAAGGCATGAAGAGGCACATTAGGGGAAAAGAGAGCCTATTTCTTAATATTCCCTTCCTTCTTATCTTGCTAATGACATTAGATAGGGCAGACAGAGGCTCCATAAAACATTTAATAAACAATTAGAAGCACTGAAGACTTAGTGATTTTTCTAGAGTTTTATGCTAAATGTCTACAGCAACATGGAAGGTGGCCCTGCTCATATCAGGGGCCTGGAACTAGTCCAGGATGCTCCAAACCCCATCCAGCCTGGCCTTGGACACTTCCAGGGAGCCAGGGGCAGCCACAGCTGCTCTGGGCACCCTGTGCCAGGGCCTGCCCACCCTCACAGCCAGATATAATTTAGATATTGGGGAGAAATCCCTGACTTAGAAAATCTATGTTAGAAGCTGAACAGCGATCTCCATCTGTTTCTTTGTGTAACTGGATTCTTCAGAGTCCACATACACAGGACTCACTAGAATGAACAATTACATAATGAAAATAAACCCAGCCACAAACTGCCCACACATGCTAAAGAAATTATGGGGCAAGAACCTTAATTGCAACAGCACTTGAAAAATACTTTTAAAGACAAAAATTATATACAAAAATAGTATTTTTCTTCACTGTGTGTCCCCCACTCTGGTGTTTCTGGACAGATAAGAATAACACCTCAACACACACCTCAGATGGACACCACAGCTAGGTTTAGCTGAGCAACCCAGGTGATGTGCATATCCTCACTCCTGGAGACCAGCACATTCTGCATCAGAACATCTCCATCACTGGTAAAAACTCAACAGCATCACCAAGGCAAAGCCATGTGACACAGCAACAAGCTGTTGATCGAGGACGCTGATGTGAACTTGGAGAAAGGGCAAAACAATTGCACCCTTGGAGTTTAATTACAGTGCAAGAGAATTGAGCATATTCCCAAGGCTGGGAAATAGCTGGCACTTTAAGTTTGTGTTACGTGTAGAGATGTTGAGTGCTGAGTCAGGCTTCCCTCATTCTCTTCCTGGGGATGGCCCTCACAGGGAGGGGCTGCCTGTCCAACTACCACAGGGCTCTAAGGAACCACTGGGAACAGAGATGGGGAGGAGAATCACACCCAAACTGCCTGAGCTGGAAGTTGGTACAAGAGGATGACAGGAGATCAAATGTCCCTGCAAAGCAAGCACATACACCAATGCATCAGGGTAAATTCCACCAAGCCTTCCTTTGTCCCCCTGGGTGCACCTTGAAACAGTGGCCCTACAAACACCTCTGACTGACCAGCTCCAGACACGAGCTGCTCCCTTTATCTTCAGCCAGCTCAGTGTGACTTTCTGCAGGGTATCTGAATGACTAAGTACACAAAAGCAACTGAAATCAAATTATTATCCACTTGGATCCCTGCCAACCTCCAGATTAAGTTGCCAAATTACTTTCCATTAACTTTTATTTTTCCCACAGCCATTCAGGGCTCCTCCACGCTTTAGCCCTTTGCCGGGAAGTATTTTAATTGCCAGCTCTTTCTCCAGCTACCTCAGGGTGGTCTGGTGGCCCTGCAACCCTGTCTGTCCTCTGAGTGCTGGCACACAGCGATGCACAGTAAAAAACTGCCTAATGCACAGAGGCTTGATGTAAAAATCCACCTAAGTCTAAAAATAACTCCTCCATCAGCTCTCAGTCCTGAAGGGAACAGCTCTATATCTGAGTGTGCCATAGAAATGCTGGATGAGTTTATAGTCATGTGCAAAGTTGTAGAGAGGTGTTATGGAAAACCTTTTCTCCAGGCTCTGTCCTTGAAGGGTTTGGGGACCAGGATGGATAAATCACTGAGCAACCTGGTCTGGCCTCTGGAACAGAGACCTCCAGACCTTCCCACACGAGTTTCTCTGGGGTTACAGCTACTTCTGTTTGCAACTCCACTCTTTTCTTGCATCCCCAAACACACATCCCACTTACTAAGCATCAGCATATATTTTATCTTATGTGATGTCCAGTTTGCTGCACTTTTATACACCAGAGTGAGATTCAATAGCAGTCTAGTTCAAAAAAAAAAAAGAAAGCAGGAAGGAGAAGAGTGGTGAAAAGTGTTAAAGGGTTTCCAACACAGGCAGTAAGGAAATGTAAGTGGTCTGATGTCAAATCATCATTTCCGTAAGCAAGGAGCTGTCAGCTGATGGATGAGCATGTACAAGCATCTCTATTTTGCAGGGAGAAGTGGGACTAAGGGTGAATTACTGCTGCTTTTGGTATGACTTTCCCACTTAAAGTCAGCAGGTTTGTCAGTTTGGTTTTTCCTTTGGAGACCTGTACCACAGAAATCCAGCTGTTCAGCCTGGAAAACTACCTTCTAGTCTGCTGGGGCTGGTTAATTATGCTTGTTCAGTGAAGACATCTGAGAAACAGATTAACATCTGATTTATTCATTCTGGGTAGAGTGACCCACCCCAGTGCTGGCACTTGCACCTCAGTTAAGAGCTCTCCCCATGAGGGAGAGGAGGGCATGGGAGTGAACACCAGGATAAGTGAAATCCTGCTGCCGGGCACTGCAGAACCGTGGCAGGTAAAAGGTTTCACCATGTCATTTCTGTTCCATTAAAATCACCTTTTCCCTGGGGGACACTTCAATCCCAGCATTAGTTGCACATTTCCAACATACAAAAATAGCTATTGAAAAGTCACACTTCTATTAACAAACCCTCCTTTCCCTGTGAATTCCCTGCTTGGTGCTTCTCCTGCCCCGTGTTCCTCCCTGCAGTGACAGAGGCTCGTGGTGTGGGAAGGGAACAGGCAACACGTTTGTTCAGATAATACTTGTGAATCTATAAATACGACTTTGAAACATCCTCTTTGATAACATCAGGCCAGATTTCAGAAGTTATTTACTCTGAACAGCAGCTAACTCCACAAATAATCCTGCCAACTGCACCAGGATTATTGCCACCATAAACCCCAGCAGGCGAGGGGTGGCAGGGTCAGGCTGGGAAAGGTTCAGCACCACGGTACAACTTTTCTGCTTCACCACAGGTTTTTCACCAGCAATGCCCCAATGGGCAGCAGTTGGGCCCCAGCATCCCCTTTTTCACCCAAAAGCCACCATTTCAGCCAGCCTGGCACACACAGCCTGGGGGGTTTTAATGCTGCCTCCCCACCTCGGTACCCAAGAAGCTCCACAATAATTGGCTCCTTAAGGAACAAATGCTCAGGCATCAAACTCAGAGGTTGCTCTGGCACAGGGGATGCTGAACACCTTCCCTGCTGCTGGGCCTTATCAGAGGTGGGTCAGGGCATGTGGAAGATGCAGATGCTGCTCCTGCATTCAGCTCATCCTCAGCTGAATATGGTCCTGGTTACACCAGGACCAAAGGCACTGTCCACAAAGCAATCCAGAGAAGACACGTCACCTAGTCTAGTTTCTTAATATTATCAAATCACAGAATTCTTCAGTTAGAAAAACCTCCCAAGACCATGGAGTCCAACCACCCCCAGCACTGCCAAACCCACCACTAACCCATGGCCCCAAGGCCCATGTCCACAGGGCTTTTAAACCACTCCAGTGATGGGGACTCCACCAGTGCCCTTGTGATCTGCTCCAAAACACCCCAGACTCCACCCACAAACAGAGCACTAAGAACGCAGGAGAGGTCCCTGATGTAGCACCACAGACAAAAGATATCCAAGCCAATAAAAACTTCCCCCCTAACACTGGAGTGTGCAGTAACCCAGATTCCCATACTCAGGAGCTCTGTAATTAGTGATGTTCACTTGGATTTCATTTCCAGCTCCTGCCCAAAAGCACAGCTCATCTCTCTGCTGGTCACGGAGGACACCTGAGCCCCAGGTCAGGTACAGCAGGGCCTGGCAAGTAAGGAAAGGACTAATCCTTGCTCCAACTACATCACTTTTCTCCTCAAACTCATCTCAGGGACGCATTTAAGAGCACAGACCCCTTCGGGGAGCCCCTGTACCCACAGACAGACACAAACCTCAGTGGGACCCTGCTCCAAAATGCAGAACGCCCAGAGCTCCCCCAGGAGCTGAACAGCCCGGCACCCAAAGGACTCTGCTGTCGGTAATTACAGGGACACTTTCTCCTTGGCTTTGATGTTGCTTTTCTTGTAAAAAGAGCAGAGGGTGGAGTTTGAGTTCTGTTGTTTGTGCTCGAGAAAGACTCATTATAATGTGCTTTGGGATGTAGATGTTTTGAGGGGGTTTTTTTTCAAGTATTTTTCATTATTTTTCAGATTAATTTACTTGAAGGATCATCAGGGGACCAACCCAACACTTTCTGCTCTATCATTTGAGTTTGAACCATAAGCAAGCTTTTTAAACAAAACTGAGGGATTTTTTCAATCCTGAGCCACGTTAATAGACACAGCAAGCAAGGGTTGGATCCTGTCAACCACTGATCTTCAAGCCAAAACCTGTGCTAATTACTCTTAGAATCACAGAAGATTCTGAGTTGGAAGAGACCCACAAGGATCATTCAGTCCAGCCCTGGCCCTGCACAGACACCCCAACAATCCCACCCTGTCCCTCAGAGCGTTGTCCAAACCCTCCTGGAGCTCTGGC
>JAWWTY010000022.1:1082113-1098459 GCA_035222235.1 Margarornis squamiger
GAAGAAATTCCTCCCTGTGAGGGTGGGCAGGCCCTGGCACAGGGTGCCCAGAGAAGCTGTGGCTGCCCCTGGATCCCCAGGAGTGTCCAAGGCCAGGCTGGATGGGGCTTGGAGCAACCTGGGCTAGTGGAAGGTGGCACTGGATGGGCTTTGAGGTCCCTTCCAACTCAATCCATTCTTTGATTCCATGACTATGGCAATAAATTTTGACAAGATTAAAGCCTGCACTAGAGTTGCTGACACCAGTGTAAAGCTGTGCCTGCAGGCTCCAGCACAACTGTCTCCTCCCAGAGCAGCCAGCAGCACTTGGGCTCAGCAGTTCCCATGTGGAGAAGCCCAGGAGCCCAGGACATGTGCCCAGCCTCGCTGCGGGGAGAGCAGCACTTCTGATTTGCTTATCTGTAAAACCAGCTTAAATACTGCTTAGTCATTTCCAAAAGCACTGGGAGAAGTGACCCAGAAATTAGCTGGAAAATGTTACATGTATTTGTCATCCCTGCTACTGCAAGACAAGGATGAAACAGCCACCAGTAAAGGGGAAAAAGAGATTCATGTCTCCCTCCATTGCTCTCCTTCACCTCTTAACATGAATTCCTTTCACATTTTAAGGCAGTAGGACTTGTTTTGCAAAGTTAAACACACACATTTATCACCAATTCTTCTGCTGTGGTCTGGAAGTCACAAAAACTATCTAGGACTTGCCCACATAGCAAAAAGTCAAATACTAATTCTGTCACTCTGGAACCAAAATCACCTCAGTTCAGCCTTTTGTATAAACACTCAAGGCTGGAGCAGGTTCAATCCACTTCCAGCATGAACTAACTCAACCAAACCACAGTCAGTTCCTCCACACAAAAAGCAAACACAGTTTGATAACCTGAGCCAGAATTAATTCACCCCCTTGAGCCTGGATGTGCCTTTAGTCTGAGTCCATCCCCCTGTGCCAAAGGGGAGATGTGCCCTAGAACATGCAACAGTGGGGGTTTTATTTTATTTTAATATAAACAGTCACAAACTCAGCCAAGACACCAAGTTAACACTAAAAACAACCCCACATGGAATATCCAAACTAGCTCATTTTAACATCTCTTCACTCAGTTATATTTCCATACAGAAAGACCCAGTAGGAACATATTTAATCTGAGCAGCATCTTGTGATGATTTATGTTAATTGATATTTAATGGGGTAATTTTAGCCTGGTGCCGTTAGCTTTGAAACCTGAGAGATTAGAAAGATCTGACAGTGGAGGTTCTCTGTGTACAGAGAAAAATTGTGAAGCCAGAAATGCTGAATTCTCTAGAAAACATTTCACCAGACTTCTCTTCAAAGTGGATAAACAGAGATCCTTGAGACACATCTTGGTAATCTCTCCTTATTGCAATGGACTGATGGGGAAAGGCGGGAATGGGGAAAAGTGACAGAAGTTTGGGGAATGAAGTGAACATCTGAGCACAGAAATAGGGAGGGAACAAAGAATCTGAGGTGTGTAAGGAGGTGAGCTCATGGCACACCCCATGGGAACTGTAATGCTGAGCAAGGACAGAAACAGAAAATTGAGAAAGAAATTAAACTGGAAACACCCAAACTGGACTTTTAACTTGCTTCTCCCCTAGAGCTACAGAAGTCAGTAAATCAGATGCTACAGGTACTTCAAGCCTGAGAGGCCTTTCCACACAGAACCACAACTCCTGAGCAGGGGCTTCTCTGTGCTGGGACACGTGGGGAGACCCCCAGTATGGCCCTTCTGGTTAAGGCCCACCACAGACTCAATTTGCATCTATGATTTTGTCCCACCATTATCTGCAAATCACAACATTTCTGACCCATTTCTTTTACTTAATACATCCCTTCCATTAAAACTCTCTATTCCTGCATTCAGCCACTTGTTTCTCGACCCCAGCACCCAGGGTAGATAACACTAAAAAGCATCATTAAGCCCTTACATAAGAGCCCCCTCAGACAGTAACTTTTCAGTCATCATTTCCCTGCTATGCCCAAGAGTACAGTTCTAACTTCACAAAATACCCCACCAGAACCCAAAACCTCGAGCCTGCAGCTGAGCCCTCACAGGTTGTGTTGTTTCAGTGGGGACACCAGAGCCAGACCTTTGGCTCATTCTCCCCCTCTCTACTCCCACCTAGACAAGGAAGATGGAACACTTCTCCTCTTCCTCTCTCATCCACACACGAAGAGCATGATACATGCCAGCATGTAACTGGGGACATCCCAGGTGACCACGCAGCACCCAGGCTGGATGCACCCCAAACACATTCCTTTTTCCCCACTTCACCCGAGTGTGTTCCTTTCTGTATCCAGGAGTACAGAGGTGATTGGATTTGCCTTGCTTTCCAGGAGCTTCCCAAATCCATCTCCATATCGAGCAAAGCCATGACCTGTGTGAAGTCAGCCTCCCTCTCCTGCCTCAGCATCTCCCTGTGGACCACCCCAGTGGCACCCGTGGCCAACCTGGCAGCACCCTGAGGCAGGAGGGGACATTCCCAGCTCATCCCCTTCTCTGGGGGAGCACCACGCCCCATGGAAATAAATAAATACTATGGTTACAAATAGAAACCCAACTACACTTCGAATTAAATTGGCTTCTAAGAATCCGCTGTTCGTTATCCCGATTGTTCCTCTTTCACACCGTTTTAAAACACAATGAGAGCGGGGAAAACACATCTTTCAGTGCAGCTCAAAGGCAGCCCCAGGACATTTTTCTGTCGTGCAGCTCTGTAACTGCTCTGGGGCTGGAGCAGCTGCCCAAAGGGTTTGTTTGCTCCTTCCTTCAGGAACGTTCACCGGATTCTTTCCCCTCTTCTGCATGTGAAGATCACCTCGATCTTTCACATTGCATAATGACAAGCCTTCCCCTTCTCACCAGCCTCTAACAAGTATGGTTATTTCAAACACTTTTAAGTATATTCCTTTGATTTGTACATTAGTATTCGCCAGGCAGGGAAAAAATAGGACAAAAATAGGACTTGCTCTAATGCGGTCTCACCATCATGTTTATTCCTTATTATTTCCTCCCCATACGACTATGTAGGTCAAACAGATCCAAGTCACTTGGGTGCATCTGTCCCAGCCCCAGACCCACGGGGTGAAGTGACACGGGTGCCAGGTTCTCCAAAGGGAACATGTTTGCTCCCTGAACTGGAATAACTTTGACCCATTTATCCAACTTCAGTTTTACAGCCAACATTTCATAATCTACTTAGCACTGCATACCTGATCCAGTCAAAATTCCCTTGATGCTCCTAATTCCAGGCCTGGGGCACCCTCAGACAATGCAGAGCCAGGCTGTGACAGGGGTGCAGACACAGGCAGAGCAGGGGCTGGGGACAGGCTCTGCTGTAGCACCACCACAGCTGCTCTGCTTCAGCCTGGAAATCTGCCCTTCCTGGGGGAAACGGATTTGCAGCAGCATTTGGATAATTTGCTGCTAAAGGCAATGTCTCTGAAGTGTTTTCTCAGGGCAGTCCAGCCAGAAATGTGGCTGGCAGGACTGCGTGGGAGCCAGGGCATCCTACAGTCACCTGGCACTGTGAGAGTTGCCAATTCAAGGCAAACCCAACCACCTTGGCTGGCACAGGCCAGCCCAGCCCATTCCCTACACATCTTGCTATTAAAAAACCTAAAAATATCTCAAGAAATAATAACCCCACACAGTTTTTTAACCAAACACAAGGGATTTTCCACAAAATTTAAATCAAACTTACTTTGAAGGCAGAAACCCCCCAAAACTGTAAGGATGCACATCCCATCCTTCCCCTGCTGCTGCTTGGTTGTGCTTGAGCATGAGAACAGCCACCTCATTTCCCACCCATACAAGCAGAAGCTGAAGAAGTCAAGCTGAGGACAAACCCAGCACCTCTCCCTGGAGATGGGGGCAGCAGTTCAGCACCACCCCAGCCATAGCCAGGAGTCCTCACTGGGGGATTCACCCTCCAGGGTGGTTGAAAGAGAAAAGGACAAGGGTATCCCAGTGCTCTGCTCCAGGATCACCTCAGGTTACTCTTAATGCACTTGGAAAAACACTCCCCACCTGCCCAGCACAGCACCCATCAGGCAGAAGCCACCTCAGACCTGCTCACCTCTTCCCTCAGAACAGGCTGGAAATTCACCCTGTGACACACACAAGTCATTTCCATTTTCCTCAACCAGTGCAGATTGATCTGAATTATTGCATCATTCACAGAAAACAAAGATACTGTTATGAAATGCAGATTTGGAGGAGAAAGGCTTTCTGTGCATGAGGAAGGAATCCACCACCTGACAAAGCTCTGAACTCAATGGCCTCCTTGTAGGAAAACACTCAATGCATAAGTTCTGATCAATTGTACCTTCAAGTCATTTTTGTATTTATGGGTGACTGAGAAAACACTTGAACTAGCAAAATAATTCATGTTTGTTTGCACAGACAAACCCAAATTTAATAACACAACCCTTTTTTAAATAAAGTCACGCATTACAAAAAGTGCATTTACAGTCATTCTCTATAGAAAATTCACAGCATGAACTCCAAAGTGCTCCTTTTTCTCCTCTCAAGTGAAAACCTTTCTAATGTGTACGTGATACACTTCATACTCCTCTAATAAAATAACCAGGACCCAAATGTCTGTTGCTTCTACAAATTTAGACTCATTAATGGCAAAACTTCCACTCAGCTTTGGAGACCCAGAGCAAGGGCCTGGCAAAGCTGCACATCAGTGTGCAGGAGATAACTCAAAGTTCCTCCTGCCAATAAAAGGGGTTGTTTAGCATGCAGATTTATAAGCTCTTGGGAGCCAGAAGGTGACAGATGAGAATTACTGGGGAGAAACTCAGATACTTCACAGCAAGAGAGCAACTTTCTTTGGAAACCTTGAACCACATAAGAGCACTGGAAGCATCCCCGGAGAGAAAAGCTAAAGGGCTTTTTTCACCGAGATTACCTGCTGATATTTAACTCTAAGAACAAATTCTCGAAGCACAGATATTACAGCAGCCAAATATTCATCCTGCACCACCAGCAACAACACCAAGGCAGTCTGGATCACCACTTACCTGCACCAAACACGCTCCTTCCCCCAGGCTGCTCTCCACCTCCCGCCGCCGAACCTCTCCGGATGCTCTCCCTTCCCCACCCCGCTCCTCCCTCATTTATCTCCCTCATTTGCATCCGAATTGATCCCACCTGTGTCAACGGCTCCCGAATTCAGCTCCAATCACCTCCGAATTGATCCCACCTGTGTCAACGGCTCCCGAATTCAGCTCCAATCACCTCCGAATTGATCCCACCTGTGTCACTGACTCCTGAACTCTGTTCCAATCACCTCCGAATTGATCCCACCTGTGCCACTGATTCCTGAACTCTGTTCCAGTCACCTCCGAATTGATCCCACTGTGTCACTGGCTCCTGAATTCGGCTCCATTCCCCATCTCCTTCACCCTCGCTCCCTCCTTGCACACGTTGTATTGCTGCTCTGCCCATGATTTCCCCCTCTCCCTTTATTTTTTTTCCTTCCTTGTCTTTTCTAAAAGGGAACACCATTAAATCCTCTCTGTATTGATGTTTTGAACCTTTCCGTTTTAAGCGCAATTATCTCAATAAACGGCAACAGGTGCTCAAGGACTCCCTTCAAGGGCTCTCACCTGGCACCAGGAATCTCAGCATGCTGCGAAAACAAACGGGAGCTGTCACATCCCACTATTCCTCCAAAGGGAAAACTCCTGCTCTAAAGACTTTGGGGGGATGCCAAGGAAAACAGGGCATGGATATCGAGCCCTGGAAAGGAGGGAGGAGGACAAGAAAGCGTCCCTTCGGAGGAGAGGCGGCTGGGGAGGGATGCGGTGCGGCTCTCCCAGGCATTCACGCTCTGGAAGTTCCCTCCCAGATTGTCTGAGCGATCAGCGGCAATTCCCTTAATCTGTTCTGCCTCTCGCTTTTCCATCTGCACGAGGGAGATAATACATCTTGCCTCCAATGCCTTTGTTTTTTGCTGCTTAGACGGTAAATTCTTTAGAGCAGGGACTGGCTCATTGTGTCCTCAAACAAAGCCCTAAAGAACAGGCTTGGGTTGGGTCTCTCAAGGCGATGTTAAACGCCCAAAGCAGCGCGCCCACAGAGAACAAACCACCTGGCACCAACCCAGAGTTCTGCCTCTTCTCCTCGGAAAGAAACAGCCCTCAGAAGCTTCTGCTCACCTGCCCTGCGGTCGTAGAAATTGCCCTGAAGAATAATATTTTGTGCTTTCTTATGACTTTAAATAAAAAGCAAACAATGATAATGGTGAAATCATATATAGTAATTCCTATATGTATTTATTTTTTTGGTATATTTTATGTGTGCCTTTAATTTAGCCCCAAAATGCTCTTAGGGATTTGCACAGTTATTTTAATAGCTCTAATTTTAAATCAATGTAAATGCGTTTATGCACCTTTAGACCAAACTCATTCAGGCATTTACACCACAGTAATGAATTGCAGGACAGCAATGCAGACACAGAAAGAAATTCTTTCCTTTTGTAGAGCCGTATTTCTAAATTCAGCCACCGGGATCGCTGGCATGGGGAGAGTCCAGGGACCCTTGTCAGACTACAGCATCTGGCAATAACTGTTTGAGAAGATGCACACTGAGAAAGTCTTTCCTATTTGAACGTCAGGAAATTAGAAATATTCTAATGAATTCCATTTTTTCACATCTTCCATCAAAGCCTTTGTAAAAAGGTCAGTATCTGCACTTGTTATTTCAAAATGCCTCCTGCAATTTCCCTTCCTGTGGTAATTGCAAGGAAAGTTCCCAGAGCCTCACACCAAAACAATCTGAGGGGACTCTTCCTCCTCCTGATTGTCAACAAATTTCAGCATCCATAGGCAAAGCCGATGAATTTCACAGGCATAATGAGGCTGATGGTCACAGTCAACATTATATAAAGTATTTACATTTCATGCTTTCTCTGAACTGGGAGCTCCCTGAAGCCTGGGAGCCTGAATATGCTGAGATGAATTATTATTTTATTGACATTTTCAAACTACTCCTCCACTTTCTTTTTCTTTAGACAAAACTATTTCAAAACCGTTTGCTGAACCTGACCCACATTTCAAAGAGGTTCCACTCTGCTGCCTCTGCTGCTCTCGCTGCGGTGACTCCCCACTGCAGGGGCTCGCTCACATCCGAGCTTTTCATCTCCTTATTGCTTATTCACACTCCATCCCAGCCCCAAGACTCTGGGAGCTGTTGCCATCCCAGGGATCTTTGATGGCTACGAGTATCACGGACTTACTGCAGAATAATAATCAGCATCCTGTCTCCAGGACAGGGATTCTTCCAGCTCTGTGATGCTCCAGCTGAGCTGCTGGTGCAGAGCACGAGCCCATGGAGGTGGTGCTGGCTGGAAACACAACAGGGAGGTGCAGGTGAGGATGCTCTGGCCACGCTGCCTGTACCAAGCAGGCAACGCCAGAGGAAAGGAATCCACAGTTATTTGGATCAAACCCCCGAGTTTAGGAGGACAAGCAGTGCCAGTGACATGTGCTCAGCCTGTCCTTGCTAAGGACTATGGACACTGGGACATTTCTGACCTGCTCCTCCCAGGGAGCATCTCAGTCCCCACCCAAATGGGAGCATTTGGTGCTCACTACAAAGCAAATCCACCCTGAGGTCTGTTTGAAACATCTCAGAGAAGCTGTGGCTGCCCCTGGATCCCTGGGAGTGTCCCAGGCCAGGTTGGACGGGGCTTGGAGCAACCTGGGCTAGTGGAAGGTGTCCCTGCCCATGGCAGGGGTGGGGCTGGATGGGCTTTGAGGTCCCTTCCAACCTGAACCACCCTGTGATTCCTTTCCACATCTCTTTCCATCTCACTACCAAAAGGCTCCATCCCTGCTGGGCTCCTGGAGCAGCCCTGTGAGGCTCAGGCAGGGTTTCTTCTGATTATCAAGAAAACAGTCCCTGAAAAATAACTCCCAGATACTCAATCTGCATTTAAAAGTCGGGTTCAATCTTCCCTTGTTACAGTTGCAAACCCCCTTGCTTTCTAAGTCAGATAAAGTAACAAAGCTGCACTGCCAATGATTGTAACTAAATGCAGTTAACCTTAAAGTCACTTTTACAAACAGAGCAGATTTATCTGGATTTAAATTTTAGTTCTTGTGCAAAGGCTTAAGAACAGGTTCCTCCCCATTATTCAATTTAACAATAATAATAAAAACCTCCATGACAACTATAACAAAAAGACTCTGATAAAGCCTGAAACCTTTCTGATAATGAAACGTACAATTTCCCTGTTTGAAGCATAATTCCCCAGAGAACATTTTAAAAAAGATATAGAAGAACTGTCGTTTCAAAGCTGTTAATGTAAAGGACCATGTATGAGAACAGCATTTGTTAAAAAAAACCAACTTTGAGAAAAGCTGACGAAAAAATAGTGGGTGGGAGAGACGAGACAACTTAAATGCAGTGTCTCATTAGGGCAATTACAGGAGTCAATAAAAACGGGCAAAACTAGAAAAGACTCAATTTTCCAGGTGGGTTCAGTTTGTATTTAATGCCAAGGCACAGGTCAGCTCAGCCAGGGACACCTTGTCTGGTTCCTGGGGTGCAGGTGGCCTGGCCAGACTGTCACTGCTGTTCTGCTCCTGCCTTTTCTTGGGCCCTGACAGCCTCTCACCACCTCCCTGCTCTTTCAAGTCAGTCTATAATCATATATCTCTAATGTCCTTTTAACAACATTAATTAAGAGCAGATAAACTGCCGCAGAAGGAGCAGTAACAGCATTAATTAAGGTTAGTCCTACCCTCACTCAACTCAAGTCTTAATCTTCCAAGTTTTCTCATCAATACCTTATCATCACAATGCCAGAGAGGAATTAATGCACTGAGAGGACGTTGACTCTTTGAAGAGGATCAAGCACTTGGGAAGCCAAAATAACCATTTGAAGCCCTGGATTAATGAACTCAATAGGAGAGAGAGAGTCAAGAAGTGCCAAAGCACCAATGGGATGGGGCCACGTGGCCCCACAGTTGAGGTCTCTGAGGGGTCTCCAACACACATGAATTATCCTTATGTGCTTCACTTCACACTTCACAAGAATATAATTTTTTACCATTTAAGATTTTAATCAGATATTATAGGGGTTTTTTACTAGTCAGTATTCTTACATTGGAGAGCAGGAGGCCTCTTCACTTTTAACATGTCTACCTTTGCTTCTCAAAGAGCCAAAATGAATGAAAATTTAAACATTTCCTATACAGATGTATTATTTACAAGTTTAAGTTCTTCCCTCAACTGGAGAAAGACCTGAGCAATGTCCTGAGCATCTTAGAGCACATTTACTGCTATTGCAATTTTATTTGCATGAATTTAACAATCCCAGCCCCTGTAGCCAGGAGTTACCATAAAAACTTACACCCTCATTGAAGCAATTGTTAAATGTTTTTGAGTTTGGGGGGCTTGAAGGGCTTTAAGGCAGGCTTATGTCTGCAAGGTTTAAAAAAATAAATCTGTATTTTTAAGTGTTTTTTTCTGACAGGGTAGGGGGCTTTTTTAAAAAAAATGCCAAGTCCCAAGAGTGTGATCACATCTTCAGTCGAGCATATGGTCACATTCCTCCTTTTATCTAGACAGGTCTATTTGTGGCTCTGTTCTCCTGTCTCACCACGACCTCAGAGGTGCTGCTGGTCACACACCTTACCAGCCAAGCTGGGATCACTAATCCCCAGAATAGTGTTCCTGTCAACAAGGTGTGAATTCAAAATCTCATTTGGAGACACAAAATGATAAAGTGCAAAGTGGAATAAAAAAATCAACTAATTAACCTGAGAAATGAATTTTAACACAAAGAAAAAAACAGTAACACTGGAATATACTTGTTTCCTCTTAGGATCCATCCCAGCAGTGCCCCAAATCTCAACAGGCTGGTTCTCACTCAGCAGTTCAAGCTGAGCTGGGCCTAACAGGGCTCCAGCACAACCATTTTTGAAGCTGCCAGAGCAAGGCTTTACTGCTGACATCGAGGGATCAGGTTTCTTAGACAGACATTAAAGATATCATTGATTCCCTCCGTACTGCCAAGGAAAAGGCACTAATCCTCAGGCAGGTGGGGCTGGGATTCTCACACTCCATGTTCATCCTCACGCCTTCAGTTCATGCCCACGGCCAGTTCCAGCACAAAGATTCTATTCTGCCAATGCACAAAGCAGGTTTCACCACAAACCCTTCCATCTGCAGTGACATTGATGCTGTTGACAAACCCAGCACATCCATGTGACTAAAACCAGGAACACTTAATTCCCAAAATGACGTGCACCTTCTCCCCATCAGCTGGGATTCTCCAGCCAGGACACGCTTGTTCCAAACTCAGCAATCCTGGCAGCCAGGGATCAATCCATGTTAAGGGTGGACAGGACTTTCTTCTGCAAGAGAAGACACTTTATTAGCCTGTTAGACTTTTGGCAGGGTTTCCTCTTTTCAAAGCTCTGGAGGAAAAGGTGGGGTTGGTGATTTCTTGGTAGATTCTGTGTTTGTCTCTGAGAGGCCACAAGCCAAACCCTAAGCTCAGGGCAAGTGCAACCATTCTGCTGACAAATTCCCTCCAGCCAAAAAGCCAGCTCCTTGCACACTGCCATTACAATAGTCTGTATATTTTTAGTACCATACTGGCAGCTAGAAGCTGTAGTTGAGGCCAAAACTGTGGGTTTGCAGTTGGTTCCCCATCATCCCCCAGGAGAAGCAGCCCCAGCCCGGTGCCAGCAGCCCCTCACTGCACCCAAACAAGCAGAAGATCGAGTCTGAGGCAGTTCTTTGTCCAAATGAAGAATAAAAATAAATGTGCTAAGGGGAGACAGGAGAGAGCAGTCCCTGTGCTCCCACCTGCAGCTCAGTGCCCTGGCTGAGCTCACAGCCCTCCATCCCCAGCACAGCTCAAGCCCATTAGGACCAATTCCCATCTCTCTCAGTGCTCTCACCTGCAAAGCCAATTTGCTCCCTGGTTCCTATTTTTAAAATTGCTGTAGCTTATAAGAGTATTTTGCTCTGTGCACTGACAGGCTGTCACTCAGCCTGAACATGCCCCTTCCCAGGGATGTGTCCCACGTAATTCCTTAAGCACAGAGACACTTCCAGGCTCTGAGCAAGGCAGGAGGGAGATTTGCAGTGGAGTCACTGGGTTCTGTATCATAGAATGGCTTGGAAGGGACATTAAAGTCCATTCAGTTCCATCCCCTGCCATGGGCAGGGACACCTTCCACCAGCCCAGGGTGCTCCAAGCCCCGTCCAACCTGGCCTTGGACACTCCCAGGGCTGGGGCAGCCACAGCTTCTCTGGGCACCCTGTGCCAGGGCCTGCCCACCCTCACAGGGAAGAATTCCTTCCCAATATCCCATCTAATCCTGCCTTCTGGCAGTCTAAAGCCATTCCCCCTTGTCCTGTCACCCCAGGCCCTTGTAAATAGTCTCTCTCCATCTTTCCTGTTGGCTCTTTCAGGTAGTGGAAGGCCTCAGTTGGGTCACCCTGGAGCCTTCTCTTCTCCCAGCCTTTCTCCATAGGAGAGGTGCTCCACCCCTCTAATCATCTTGGTGGCCTCCTCTGATGGGTCAGTGTCACGGGGGAACTCCACGGGCCATGGAAAGCTCAGGAGAAAAGCTCATGGAAAGTACAGGAGAGGCAAAGCATCCCTAAGTCACCCACTGGTCAACCAAAGTCAACATGGATTTTCCCAAACCAACCCAAGGAAGCGACCCTGGAACACAGACCATGGGAAAAGGGTCACTCAGAGAGCATCTGTGGTGTAAGGAGGACGACCACAGATTGATTGTAACCTTAATCTTCACCACTGAAACACTCTCCAAAATAACATCACCATTTTAAATCCATTTTTTTCAAAGTTTTATAGTGACAATCATCAATATAATGCTTTGGTTTTCAGATAAAATGAGAAAATGGGATGAAATGAAACTGGGAGAAACTAGAAATATACTTTATTTCCCCTTACTGGCTTTGACAATCACCCACGTCTCCAGGCCCCAGGGTGCAATTCCACCTTCCCCAGACAACACCACAGCAAACCAGTGCTGCAGCCCAGGCTCCATCTCACCTCTCAGCAAACCACAGCTCCACCCAGGAGCTCTCAGAACACCAGGAAAAATGGAAAGCACAAATCTGAGAGGTAAAGCTGCACAAACCTCAGCACAATTTTATTTCATTAAATAACTGGCGTCTTTTCATTTGTCTTCATAGAGCACATTAAAACAAAAAAATCTCAGTCAACAAATACAACAAGAAGATTCACGAGCAGTCCAAACAGTTCAACTGAGAAAGATCATGTTTTCCCCCAACTGTGTGTTTAAACTCCACCTCATTATTTTTGTGCTGCATTTATTATAATTTTAGTGAAAAGATTTAACATGATCTACAGGAACAGTAGGGGAGACAAATAGAACAGGTTGCTTGTTTTGCTACCTCAATGACACCTTGGTAATGGCACAAGAACAACTCTTCAGTTCATGAACCCAACAGCATCTTATCTAAGTTCACCTGGGGGATTAAGATCAACTTGCAGACTAATTTTCCAAACTGCTCAGGAGGGGAGTGAGGAGCAGCAGAGGGAGGGAATCATGAGGTGGTTTGGGTTGGAAGGGAACTTGAAGCCCATCCCATTCCACCCCCTGCCACGGGCAGGGACACCTTCCACCAGCCCAGGATGCTCCAAGCCCCGTCCAACCTGGCCTTGGACACTTCCAGGGATGGGGCAGCCACGGCTTCTCTGGGAAGAGGGAGAAGAAACACACATTCATTTCTGAAAAATTCAATGGGAAAAAGTAGCAAAAAAGCAACACAAAGCAATAAGTATCAATAAACCACTGCCAAAAAATCCATACCATAATTTGCTGCAGAGGCACCACAAATCAGCGAGTTGGGCCCCAAGGAACAGTTGATATTTTTAATAAACTGCTACAACTTCTTTCCCAGTAGAGCAGGAATGTGACACCTCAGCTCCTCCTGCAGTTTCCTTGCTGCCACCCAAAATGCCCTGCTGGGGTCAGAGGAGCCCCAGAGCCACCCCAAAGGTTGGCCTTGATGATGTTGGAGGCCTTTCCCAAGCTGGATGATTCCATGATCCAAGGACTCAAAGCCAGGCTGCAATGGAGGGGGCCCCTCTCCAGTTCTGTGCGTGGTGTTTTCCCCGGGGCCGAGCAGGGGTGTGAGCCAGGAGCGGCTCCTGGGCCATGACAATGAGCAGGAGTCCCTCTGTTGTAGCTGCACGCTCGGAACAACCCCGGGCTGTGTTTCAGTACCCACGTGTCCCACGAGCACAGCCCCTGCTGCCCAGCTCGGGTGCAATTATCGCTTCACAGGCACATGGATTTCTCACAGCAGCACAAGCCAGGCTGGTCTCAAGCAGGACATTTTAGAGACGAGTTATCAGCCTCATTCCTCGGTGCCTTTGTGCTCAGAGTTATTTTATTCTCTTCTGAAATGTAAGGAGATTCTTCCTGAGAAAATAAGCACAGGGTTGGGAGGCCTTTTCTAATAACAATTTGATTCTCCAGCAAAATACATTTATCACAGGTGGGAAAAAAAATGTATTTGTGATTTCTTTCATTTTCTCATGGATTTAATGCTCTTCATAGTCTACCATGTCACTAAAATATTCCTGAAGAAGGAAAGCTGCTTTTCCATGGGCTCTGGTACCTCTGCTCTGCAGGTGGTGGGGATCTCGAGGTGTTACAGATGGACTTCTGCAGCTGCCCTGGGCATCCTCCACAGAGCTGGAACAAGTAATTTCTCCATTGCCACATATCAAGCCATTTCTCCATTTCCACATTCCCAATTTAGCTAAACAAGTGCAAACAAGCTGTCACTCCCTCAGGGCTGATGCCACCATGGTCGCTGCAGGCAGATGGAAAATTAATTTTTTGTGTCAACTTCCAGTGTCAAAGTCCAAATCAGTTCACCCAGCAACCAACATTCTGTTACAGGAGATGTTCTCAAGCGGAGGAACAGACATCAAACTCCCAGCTCACGGAATCCCAGAATCACTGAGGCTGGAAAAGCCCTCCCAGCCCACGGAGCCCACCCTGTGCCCGATGCCCACCTTGTCCCCCAGCCCAGAGCTCTGAGTGCCACGACCAGTCCTGCCTCGGGCTCCTCCAGGGCTGGGCACTCCAACCCTCCCTGGGCAGCTCCTTCCAGTTGTCCATTCCAGTTGATCCAGGCTTGCTGGAGAATCAAAACATTAAAACAGCTTTTCCTAATTTTGAAAATCCTTCACTGTAGCCATGGTAGACACACCTTGAGAAGGTAATTTCCTTTGCATCACAAATCATAGAATGGTTTGGGTTGAAAGGGACCTTAAAGGTCATCTGGATACTCTGAAATTTTCTGTCCTGCTGTCAGATAGAAAAACCACAAACCCACAAAAAGTCAATTAATTAATTTCTATTGTCAATATAATTTCTGTGCATTCAAGACCTACCACAAAATTACCTGCCTTAAAAATCACTAAACCATCTCTATTAGAGCTGGATTTTATTTGTATAAAAATAACAACTGCCAGCCAAATTTGAGTTGACAGTTTGCCTTTAACTTTTTATTTATCACTGCCATTTTTTTATTAGATTGGATTTGGCCTTGATCCTGCCCATTAGGGCTCCCTCTTGATGGGGTCACCAAGGGATACAACTCTGGGCACTAGGTCTTGTCTCAGCTGGTGGTGCTGCTGCCTGGGCTCTTACGGGCTGTTGTTAAATCCAAGTATTACATTTCAGCCACCCATTAGATTAACCTGTATCTTACTATTTCATAGCCCAGCTATGGTTAACAAGCAGAGGTGCTTATGAACCAGGGAATTCAGGGCTGTCCCAGGAGAACAGGCCACAGCCATGGAGAAAAGGGACTCTGCTGTGAGACCTGCAGTTGGTCTAGTCAAGCTTCCTTGCCAATAAACCTCTAACATGAACTTATCTGGGCTTCTCTCAAGACAGCTAAAAACAGAAGTCACATTTTTTTAAAAAAATTAACATTTAAAAAGTTCTGATTGATCACAGAACATAGCTATAAATTCATTTTAAAAGTCAGGTGGTGCCATTTTGACAGCCCCATAAACATGAGGTGCACGAAGGGCTCCCAGTGCCCCCTGACACCCACACCCCCCATGGCACAACTGGCCCTCTGCACCTCCCCATGGCATTTCATCCGAGATCTCACATCAAGGAGAATGTGCGTTGTTTCTGCTGGAAACAGAAGCTGCTACACTTCCTAAGGCTCAACTCCTCCATTCTCAGACAGGAAATATTTCTGCTGCCCTGCTCCTCCTGGCACATTGACCACACTGAACCTCCTGACAACAATCCTGCAGGATGCACACCCTCCTGTGTCACCAAGTGCTGCACAAAGCAACTGCACTCAGTTGGTTCAGTGTGCAAAAATACCATGCACAGAATTATGAGGCTGAATTTAATGGCATTGAAACAAATCTCCATTCTGATGAATGCATAATTATTGTTATTAAAATATTTATGAATTGAGAAATTTATTAGGAAATCTTGAGCTTTATGAGTTTGCAGGATGCTTTGCTCTACACAAATCCTGAAATGGCAGGAGAGAAAACAAATTTGCAATGCACCAAATCTGGGCATTTTCACCTGAGACAATGTAGGGACACAGGTCCCTTGAGACCTTGAACCCTCTGTCCTTGTCATCAAAGATACTGAATAGAGAGAATTGGGATTTTACTATTTGCTTTCTTTCAAGCAGGGCTGTTGTTTACCAAACATCTTGTGGTGTTTTTGTTGGGTTGGTTTTGCACACAGGTAGTCCAGACTGGAAATGTGTCACTGGGATGAAAAAGAATTTCAAATAAACACTAGTTCCATCCTAGAGTACTGGAAATGTGGGCTGACATCTCGAGCCTGACTGAGGCAAAGCTGGAGTCCCACAAGTCCCACCTCGGTGTAAGTTCATCTTGCAGATAAATCTCTTCCACTAAAGTGTTCAAAACTCTGCTTTTTGGGTCTATCTTCCAGTAGCAAAGGGAGAGCAAAAACCTTGTTTTAGGAACATCCCTATTGCATCTCGTGTTGCACTCAAGCCTCGAAACCTGCTGTGAAAATACAGCCAACACAAACCAGGAACATTTCCAGCAAAGAAGATAAAAGCTGAGTATTAAGAGGGGGGAAAAATAGTCTTTCCTGCAAGCTGTGGAATATTCCTCAGAAAGGTTTATAAAAGAACTGAGGCATCTGCGGGAACCAGCCTGGCTACACAGACCCCATCTATTGGGAAGGAATCCTTCCCTGGGAGGGTGGGCAGCCCTGGCACAGGGTGCCCAGAGAAGCTGTGGCTGCCCCTGGATCCCTGGGAGTGTCC
>JAWWTY010000022.1:1098559-1115952 GCA_035222235.1 Margarornis squamiger
TGGACGGGGCTTGGAGCACCCTGGGCTGGTGGAAGGTGTCCCTGCCCATGGCAGGGGTGGGGCTGGATGGGCTTTGATGTTCCTTCCAATGCAAACGATCCTGTGATTCCATGAAACAGGGAGAACTGTCCAAAGGAATCAGCCAGATCCCTGTCCAGCCTGCTGCCTTCCCACCAACCCCAGCCACTGCTGCAGCATCCAGAGAAAATGCTGGAAAACTGCACTGAGACAAGTGTGTGTTTTCATCCTGTACCATCTCTACATTGACAGTCCTGTTTATGTATGGACACTCTTCCAGGAAAAGCTGGGATTAGGCCTTTGTATAGGACAGTAATAAATGGCTCCTACAAACCCACCTGCAGGGACCAATACTCACTGTTACACCAGCACTCCTGTCACTGACATTTGGGTTATGACAATAAGGATGACTTGTCCAGCTCACCCTGGAGAG
Source organism: Margarornis squamiger (assembly GCA_035222235.1). Lineage (NCBI taxonomy): Eukaryota > Metazoa > Chordata > Aves > Passeriformes > Furnariidae > Margarornis > Margarornis squamiger. The sequence continues at coordinate 1,099,011 of JAWWTY010000022.1, forward strand.
CCTCTACAACCACGTTACATTCAGTATTCCCAGGGACAAGGGGGAGTTAAAGCCTCCCTGGAAGCTGCAGCACGGCCAGTGGCAATGCTTGCTCATGCCATGGGGTTTGTGTGGCCAGATGCTGCTGGCTGTGGGCCCCTGGAGCAGTGCTGGGCTGTTGGTCACCTCCTGCTGCAGCCACAGGAACGTGACATCTCCAAGGGAGGGAGCTGAGAGCCACATTTGTCCCGAGCCACGTTTTTCCCAACCTACCCGAGGAGAACCTGGATGTGAGTCATTTTTCAGGATAAGAACAGCTGAGGGGTTTGGCTTTGTCAGCAGTTGTTTTACCTGCGAGGGAAAAGGCAAAACAGCTGTAAAACTGCGAGTCAAGATCTGAGGGAGATCAGCCACAGGCGGGGAGCAGGAGGATCACACCGAGCCGGGGCCCAGATTAGCTGCCTTTTGAACTGGAAGCAGCAAAGCAGCTCCAGCAAGGCACTGCCCTCGGGCTAAAGCAAGGGCCCCGTGCCAGCTCCTGGGCTGTCCTCTCCCTGGGACTCCCCTGTCACTGCCTGGCATTGCCCTGAGCTCTGCTCATCCCACTCCACGTGGCTGCAGTGACCCCTCTCAGCTCCTGACCCTGACCTTGGCATTGCCTTTGACCTGTGAGCAGCCTGCAGTGGAGACCAAGGTGGCAGGCACATGGGCAGGAGCTGCCACGATGGCAAGAGCCCCCAGAGCCCTGCTGTGCACCCCTCTGCCCTTGCCAGGCTCCAAGGCATGGTACCTCGGTACCTGCTGTCCGAGGCTCCGGCAGGTGTGAGCAGTGGGAGGGCTGTTCACCCTCCTCCCAGCACCCTGACCCTGCACGATCCACACTCCGACCTCTCCACACTCTTGTCCCTGTTTTCCATCACGGTTTCTGCCTGTCCACCCTTCACTCACTTCCCAGACAGGAGCAGCCAAGCCCAAACACAGCCTGTTGCTGGTGCTGCTGAACACCTTTGAGGTGGCTCAGTGTTCCTAAAACACATCTTTTCTCCATTAATCACATCATTGATCCTTCTGAGCCTGAACATCATCATAATAGGAGACAGACAGGATGGAAAAGCCAAAGCAGCAGGTGACAGGGCTGTGGGCGCAGTGACAGTCCACGGACACATTGCTGTGCTCCATCCTCTCCTCACCCACCACAGCCCAGCTCTAGTTCCTGCTCTCCCCTTCAGCCCCTTCTCCGAGGAAGGTCTTAAAAAACAGGTCTTATTTACAGCATAAATATCTACCAAAAATAATATTTTTGTATATCTCTATTTTTATATGTGTAAAAAACAACCCAAATACACAGCCACGTTCACAGACATTAAGCAGATGCATCACGAGGATGAAATCTTGCAATCTATGAGTGCTTGAACTGTCCCCTCCTCCCCCACAGCTCAGGCAATGTTTTTCACAAAAACCAGAGCCCAAATAGAGCTGTTGGATGTGCGCTGAATATGAGAGGATTGTACCTGCCCCACACCAGGCACGGCCTTGGCAAGGAGAGGTCTCCAAGCTTCCTCCTCTTCCCATGTGAGTCAGAGGCCAGGTAGTCCAAGTGTTCACATGATCCCAAAGCACAGAGAAAGGCAATTTACAACGAGGAGCACGTCCCAGAGGCCTGGGAGCGCTTGCCAAGTTCATTTCAAAGGGCTGGGAAGGGAGGCACTGGCCAGCACCAGCCCATGAGCCGAGGGAGAGGAGGAGATCCAGCAGCCCACTCGCGCTCACACTGCATGTTAATGCCTCTCAGCATCCCAAATGACACAGCAAAACATCCCTCCTCACACACAGCCGAAATCAGAGGGGCCTTGGGCAGTGCTGCTGGAGTCACTGTGTCACACTGTCACCTTGCCCCCAGAGAAGGAGCAAGAGCCCCGCCTGAGGGTCTCGGTGGCCGCCTGGGGTGCTCCATCCTGACCCTGAGCCCGGGTCTGCACGTGCACGGTGCTGGCAAAAGGCTGTGCTGCAAACACAGCCCACAGGGGCTGGGCACCCACCTCAGCATGGGCTCCAGCCCACCCAGCAGCCTCCCAGTGCAAAGAATACAGGGCACAGCAACCTCTGCTGTGCTGCCCACGAGGGGTGGCACGATGGCCCCGTCCCATGGGGACACAGGGACAGTAAAGAGCTTCCAGACCATCCCAACATACTCCTCACTGTCACTGGAGTCTCTCCTCCTTATGGAGCACCCATGCATGGAAAAGCTGTGCAAGCCCTGCAGGGCTGAGGTCACTGAAGTGACGGTGCAGGAGGGCCCCGTGCCCTGGGGTGGGACAGGGCACCATCCTTCAGTGGTCCATAACTGGACCAGCCTTCATTCCCAGCTAAAGAGGATTCAGAATAACTCCACTGCCTTCAGCACAAGGCTCTGTAGGACCTTGTGAATCATCAGTAACAAGGAAAGCTTTAGGAATACTTGCTTTCCTTTAGATTTCTCTCTGCCTGGATACTCACTCCAGCACACTAATGACCTGACTATATTGGATTCCATGCTCTCCAAACAGCCTTAATTACATGCTTCGTATCTCCCAATATTATGATAAAATTCATCATAGTCCAACGTCTGGGACAGTCAGCATTGTCACTCATTGAGATTAATTTGAATATCACTATAAATAGAAATAACAACATCTGATATTATGAAACAGAGTATTGTGTTGGATGGTTTTAATGCCTCCAGGCAAAACTCATTTAATGGAATAAAATACAGAATATAGCACATGTAGTTTTGTAGTATTAGTGTTATGAGATTCAAAACCAGATCAATATTTCTTTCACAGAAATTAATGCCTTGAAAGGATCCCTCCATTTGTCATTCCAGAGAGGTCACCTTATTTTGTTTCAAAGAATAAATTGGGAATTGCAGAAGCGAACCTGCTGAATATCTGCTCTGCCTGTAGCAGCTGCCTGTTCCTGCACGCCCTGCTCTGCCCCAATTCCCAGTGAATCCTCTGCCCCTCACCCCTCCTGTCCCCTCCACGGATGAGCATCCTTCTCCTGGCAGAGTCACTCTCCTTCCAAATGACTCTTTGCAGTCCCTTCTACCTCAAGAGAGACACTCGAAAACAGATTAAGGACCAAGATTATTGCTAATATTGAATTTTGCCTTGTCAAGAAAATGAATTTTACCTCCAAACACCGTGTTCCAGAGAAATATATTCACAGCACCTCCAACCTCCCATTAGTAACTCCACATGTGAAATTGTTGAAGGGAGGATTTTCCTTTCCTTTTGATTTATACAGGGAAAATCAGATTCCACATCCATTCAATGCAGGCTAATATTTCAGCCACAACACATCACAACCGGGTGGCTCAGCATGTTGACATGTATTAGGTGCCTCAGTAACAAGGACAAATATTTAGAGGCTGATGAAATGAAAGCTTGCTGAGGAACATAAAAGCCCTTTTTTTTGTTGTTTGTTTTTGAGAAGAGACAAGGAATTAAAGTTACTGTTTTCTGTTTTCAGCTTTTTGTTGTTCCATTCTCTATATGAGTAACTGCAAAATGTAGAGTTCTCCTGAAATGTCTTTTATAAAATGAATCATTACTCTATCTCCTAAAACCACTATTGTCTTATTTAAAGTCAGGAGAGGAAAATGCAATAATCTGGTAATGAGTTCAAAATAAATTAGCATCTAGAGAAAAAGATTGCTGAAGTGTGTTAGCTGTCTTCCCCAACACCAGTGGCAGCCCAGGTACATTGCAATCAATTAAACTGGCCATTTCCCACCATCTCCTTAGGTCAAGGTCAGCAGGAGGGGCTCAATATGTGTCTTTGGGATGGAAACTATCCCACAGAATGGGCCTATATCCCATATTCCTGCAGGGAGCAAACTAAGACGAGAGAGGGAGGAACAACCAGTTTGCAAATATTTTTCTGGAAATTGAAGGAGTTTCTAGAAACTGATGAGCAACACGAAACGAAATAACAAACAAACACTTCCAAAGGATTTCCTGCGGCCATGGGGTCACAGGCTCTGCACAGCCCCTCTCCCACAGCCCCTCTGCCCCATGCCCGGGCTGCACTCCAGGCAGGAGCAGCTCCAGGCTCCCGTCATTCCCTGGACACAGCAGGCGAGGCAGAGCCCCAGCCCATCCCACCCCATCCCCACTGAACCCAGAGCCACAGCTCAGCCCAAACATCCTTCCTCAGAGAGCCTGCAAAAGGATGTGTGTTTTTCAAGCAAAGAGTGGCATCCAACTCAGAGCTGCACTTCTAAGCTCTATCCTTTCCAAATAATCCCGTTTTTGTGATTACTGTGTCTAGAGCAGAAGGCAGGACTGCAACTGTCATCTTCCTCCTTCAGCAGGAAGGAAAAGCAGCCAACAGCCCCCAGGGAGACCAGGGATGTTCCAATTTACACTCCCAACCTCACTGCGCTCCTTTATCTCATTTTTCTAACTAAAAAATTCCTTGGATTTTTTTTAACAGCCCCTTCTGGGCCACAAGAGCCACACCTGGTAAAATCACAAAGGTATTTAGACAAGAACAAGCAACTGTTGATTGACTCTTTCAAATTACATCCACCAAGGACACAAACACAAAGCAGTCATTTGTTTGTTATTAAAGCTTCTCATGACAAGTCTGTAGTTCTAAGGGAGCACAAAAATTAGTTTTCTAGCATAAAAAAAAATAAATGAGGGTGCTGATATTCCCCATATTGAATAGTTTAACTCCCAGAAAATATGAAACGCTTGGCAATGCTTTTTCAGAGTAGTTATTGAATTTTCATGGAGTTCAATTTGTGAGGAAAGCTACAACCCTGCAAAGGAACAGTATTTTTTCAGAAGCAAAACCAGCAGCCTAAAAACATACAGCTTTGAACTCCCTGATGCATTTGGAAACAGCTTTCCAAATTGTTTCTGTGTTATTTTTAGGAGAGATATTTAACTTACAATCACCCTGCTATTTATTGGTGTGCTCTAATAGGACCATGTTTTGAAAAAGTCCCTGTATTTGACATCCTTGAATACCCATGCACCGACATCTCCACGCTCCACCACACACCATCTTCTCCCTCCTGGAGCACTAATCCACATTGCTGCAGCACAGCCAGGCCCGGAGCTGGGCACACACCTCAACACACAGCCCTGCTCCCAAATTCCTGGCTGAGCAGCCTCCTCCCAGCTGCATGGGGAGGGGGTACAGCCCCCAGAAGAGCAGAGATGCACTCAGAGAGGGCACTTCTGTCCTGCTGCTGAGGGGCACGAAGTTAAATAACAGAGATGGAAAAATAAAGCATCCAGCCAGAGTCACCTCCCAGCTCGACCCCCTCCAGGGGGAGCCACGGCCAGGATGGAGAGAGCTCATCTGCACTGGCTTCCAGAGGGAGTCAGACATCCAGCCCTGCTCAGGTGTGGGGTCTGATCTGCTCCTGAAGATGCTCTGGAACATTTTAATTGCAGTAACTCACAGAAGGTCCCCCGCAAAGTCCTTGGCAATTGCAGATACTGAACCTGGGTGTAAAACCTCCCCCTCCCTCAAACCCTGGCAGTTCCATCTCTCATCACTTGTCATTTTGGAAGAGAAATCCTCACACCCATGGCTTTAGGAGGTATCCTGTCTCCACTGGCAATTCCTGTGCCTACCACCACCATGTCCACACCTCCTGTGTGACTCAGGGGAGCAGTGACCACTCCAACTGCCCTGAGTGTCAGCTTGGCTCCTCCAGCACAAACACATCAGGCAGGCAGGAGAGATTGAGTTACTCCTTCCCTTGGCTCCAGCATCAGCTGGGACTCCATCGCATCCCCATGCTCGAGGAGGAATCCCCCACCACAACTCTTCCCATCATTTTTTACCCAAGGTGCAATTCAGAGATAAGAGGGGAGAGAGGTACAGAGGCAGGGAGAGGAACTCTGGTCCCAAGTCTCACGGAGATCCTTCACATTATTTTTTACCAAAGGGAAGCTCCTACAAAGCTTTCAACAGTAATTACAGATGAGTTCCAGTCAGAGGACCCCAGAACTGCCTTCCCAGGCTGATCCACCTGTTGGCATTAGCTGAAGGTGCTCCCATCCCTCCATGCCAGACTGGGAACAGACAGGGGAGCTGCATGGAGAGATATCAGATTTCACATGCTGAGAGGAAGAGGAGCAGTCTGAATCTTCCCCATCCCTGAGGAGAAAGCACCAGAAGCATCAGTATCTGGCTGAGGAGCCCCCGCTGTGCCCTGTTTGGGTTATGCATTCACACGTGTTTGCTCCCTACATTAAGATAGAGCACAAACACTTCTCTTCCAAGATGCTGACAGAGAAATAAAAACACAAGTAAGATTTCTTTGCAGGGGCCTCCACAGATGGAAAGAGTTTTTTCTATCAGATGGGAGGGAAAAGCCAGTTTAGGCATGAACATAAGTGTTCAAGAGCCTGTCGCCCAGCCCTCACCCCACTGCCCCAGTCAGTAAACCCCACAGTGACCCCTGAAAAGCAACCTCGCTGCAACACTCATTATTTCCTGAGTATTTCAGAGGTTCAGGTTTTTGTCATTGGCTACTTGGTTTTTTTCTTTCCAGTAACTTGCAGCTTCTCACCCACCTGCTTAGTTGCTTATCAGGTCCAGTTGCCCTCCTAAAATAGTTCTTTTTTATTTCTCTCTGGCTGGAACATATTCTGAACTGTGTTTTGAAGCAGGAGAGGACAGAAGGGAACCGTTTTAGTGCATGAAAGATCTGCTTAAAGGCGGCCAAACCAAGCTGCAAAATACATGTTCAGTAAAATCTCTTAGTATGGGCCAGTTCCTGCTTTCTGGATGATTTGGTTAAAAGGCACTTTTGAGCAGATGCTTAGTCACAATACATTAAAATATTTCGTTTATATAAATATCTCTACATGCAGAAACTGTCCAAATATCTTATTTTCTGCAAACTCCATTATGTAATGAATCACCACGGATTTTTCAGGTATTGTAGCATTATCCAAAAGGCTCCCGGTGCCCAGGATTTCCTTCTTAACTAGACCTCTGCGGGGAGTGCCCAGGATTTGCTCTGGGATGAGAACCGGTGTGGAACAGCTGGGCAATTCCACCCTCCTGCCTGGTGGGAGCCTCGAGCAGCTGCTGAGCCGGCACTTGAGCACAACTTCAGCGCCGCTCGCATCGCTCCCAGCTCCGCGGCTCCGGCGCACGCAGAACGTGAGATCATCTGCTTTGCAGCCCGGGAAGGGTGTTTGCAGTGCGAGAAGTGTGAAGCGGGAGGCAGCCCGGGGCGGGAGCGCTGCCAGGCTCCCTCACACGCCCGAGCGGGGCTGCGCTCCGGGAAGCGGCGCCGGCAATTGGAGACCGCACAAGCGCTCGGGGATTGAGCCCAGCGCTGCATCCGCGGCGACACAGCGCGCTTGGTTCTGCCCAGAGGGGGAGGCGAGCGAGGGGAAAGACACATCCTCAGTGCTCCTTCAGGAAAAGGGGCAGGACAGAGCCCGGCTGGGCAGAGCAGAGCGAGGGGCAGCGATGGGAAAGGCGCATCGCTCCGCTCGCCTCGGCTGCAGCGGCCGGAGCTGGCACGGCCAGCCAGAAGGGAATAAGGAGGATCGGAGGCTGCTGACAGCAGAGAGTGGATTTGCCGTGAAATCCTCAAGTTTCCAGCTGGGAAAAGCGGGGGATCTCTCCGCCCGCTGCACAAAAATAAAAATAAACCCCACCACCACCTTCCGCATGCGAAGGCGTAGGACAGGGAGCGAGGAACTCCGCTGCTCACGATGCATCTGGTGGCGCTTCTGTCACTGTCACCGCACCCGCGATCGCTGCCGAGGGGCACCCGGTGCTCGGTACGGGGACGCGGGGGCTGCACCGGGGCCTCGGGGGGGACCCCCATCCCGGGGGGACACCCCCATCTGCCGGGGGTGGCACCGAAACCGGCTCGGCCCCGGAGAGATGCCCGCTCCTGGGCTCGGGGCGCCGGAGAAGGGCAGGAGGATGGAGCGGGGGGTGACAAGTCCCCGTGCCCCGATCCCCACCAAGGTGCAGCCCCAGGGGCTAGAGGGGCACGATCGCAGCGCGCCCCGGGGCGGGGGAGGGAAGACGCGGGGAGGGAACGGGCAGGCGCTGCAGAGCATCTTCCCCGCACACACACACGGTTCTCTAATCCTCCTCTGCTCATCCCTCGGCTCCTCCCGGAGCTGCCGGAGCCCCGGCGGGCGCGCAGAGGCGCTCCCGGGCTGCAGCCCCCCAGCCCCGGGTCCCTCCCTGCGCCCCCCGCCCCGTCCAGGCAGGGCCGGGAGGGCGGCGGGACCCCGACCCGGGAAGGGGCTGGTGCTGGAGCTGCCCCGCACAGCCCCATCTCAGCCAAGAGCCCCGGGGAAAGCCCCCCCGGCCATTCCAGACCTTCCGTGACCCCCGGGCCGGGGGCGGCCGCGTCCCCCCAGCCCTGCCCCGCACTGCCGGCGATTCCACGCGCGGTGTCCCGGCCGCGCCCCGCTGGGATGCCCTGCGTCCGCATCCCCGCCGAGCCACGGCTCTCCCTAACGCGGATCCAGCGCAACTATCGCTTTTGCCTTTTTTTTCCTCTCTCTCTCTCTCCTTTCCCTCAGGGATCGCTTCGTGCAAATGGGGCGATAAATCCAGAAAGCGCCACGCACCGTGGAGAAGGGAGCCGGGGGAGGATGCTGGAACGGGGGGGCGGCAGGGAGGGAAGCCAGCTGCTCCGGAGGGAGGCGGATGGAGCACCTGGAGAGGCACGAGGGGAGCTGGGGGCGGCGGCAGAGCCCGCCGGCACGGCCCGGGGCTCCGGCAGCCCTACCTGGAAGAGCCGGAGGATGTTGGCCACCATAATGGACACGGAACTTCCCGACGCCCCGATCACTCCAACTACTTTCTCCGGCTTGACGAAGACGGGCGGCTCGCCGTTGGTGCACCTCACGTCGGAGGTGTCCTTCTGGATGAGCGCCTGCACGAAGGTGAGGGACTGCTCCAGCGCGTAGGTGTCCCGGGAGCAGGTGTCCAGGATGCGGGCGCCCAGCGTCACGTTGGGCAGCAGGTCCGGGTCGCTGTTGATCTGGTCCAGGGCGTAGAGCATCGCCTCCAGCCTGTGGATGCCGTTCTCCTTCTTGATGTCCCCGCAAGGCGAGCCCGGGGGACCCTTGGCGTGCACGGGGAACAGGCCGCCCAGGGTGATGTCCCCCTCCAGACGGATGGAGTGGGGCGCGTACATCTCCTGCCCGCGGGCCGGCTCCCCGAGCAGCAGCTCCAGCAGGCAGCAGGGCAGCTCCAGCAGCGCCAGCAGCCGCAGCAGCCGGCCCGGCCCCACCATGGTGATGCCGCCGCCGCCCCCGGCGCTGCCCCGCGCCCCCGAGGGGCCGGGCCGGGCGGGATGGCCGGGGAGGGGTGCGGGGTTCGGCCGCTCCCGGCTCCCGGCGCTGGGCACCGCGCCGCCGCGGCCGCTTTAAAGGGCCGGGGCCGCCCGCCCCCCGCACCGCCCCGCCCGCCGCCGCTGCGCAGCGACCGCAGCACCGCCCCGGACCGGCAGGGATCGGGATGGGGTGGGATGGGATGGGGATGGGGATGGGGATACGGGTGGGATGGGGATACGGATGGGATGGGGATGAGGATGGGATGGGGATACGGATGGGATGGGGATGAGGATGGGATAGTGAAGGGGATAGAGCCGGGGATGGGGGTGAGATGGGGATGCGGACGGGATGGGATAGGGACGCGGATAGGGATGGAACCGGGCGGTCCCTGCCGGGGGCTGGGGGTTTACAGGTGTTGCGAGGCCCGGCCGGACCCGGCGGAGCTGGAGGAGGGGGAGCTGGAGCTGGGAGCGGCTCGGGAGCTCCCGCGAAAGGCGCCTCCCTGGGGATCACTCGCTCAGCCCCTCTGGAGCATCCTCCTCCTCCTCCTCCTCCTCCTCGTTCTCCGGGCTGGGAGCGGAGCGCCTCCCGCCCGCGGGGCCCAGGACCGGCCCGAGGGGCTCGGGGGCCGCACCGGCAGCGCCCCGCAGCCGGCCGGGGTGCGGGAGCATCCAGCCAGCACAGAGCTGGGTCTCGTTTCCAAAGCAGCGATCCGGATTCTGACACGGAAACGAGATCCTCCTCCCGCTGAGGTGGGTACCAACGGAGCCGGGGAGGAGGAGGAGGAGTTTGGATGTAACCCCATACTCCCAAAACCGAAGTAATGCATGCTTCTGTTTTAAGATCTCCAGACCCATTTTAGTTCTGCACACCCAGACCTGGAGGATGCTGCAATATCCTGGTTTTGTTCCCTTCACCCCAAAACTGTAACACCAAAGAGACAGCACCTGTTGCCGTTCTCTGCTGACCAGCAAATCCTGTCCTGTTGCATTCCCAGTTCAAGAGTAATGCAGAATACATCTCTCAGATGTTCCCACCAGACCAAGCACATTTTTTGGAGACAACCTTTAATTCCTCCTTCATAAATACCAGATCATGTGTTGCTGCTGTTCATCATTTGGCCTCTCACACACTGGACAAGCAGCACACCACACGTTCAACCTGCCCAGTTATGGAACGGCTTGGAACCACAGAGTGGTTTGAGTTGGGAAGGACCTGAAAGCTCATCCAGTGCCACCCCCTGCCATTGGGAGAGACACCTTCCACTAGCCCAGGTTGCCCCAAGCCTCTTCCAGCCTGGTCTTGGACACTTCCAGGGCTGGGGCAGCCACAGCTTCTCTGGGCACCCTGTGCCAGGGCCTGCCCACCCTCACAGCCAGGAATTCCTTCCCAATATCCCATCCATCCCTGCCCTCTGGCAGTGGGAAGCCATTGCCCCTTGCCCTGTCCCTCCATGCCTTGTCCCAGTCCCTCTCCAGCTCTCCTGGAGCCCCTTTAGGCACTGGAAGGGAAACTCAGGTCTCCCTGGAGCCTTCTCTAGGTGAACACCCCCCGCTCTCCCAGCCTGGCTCCAGAGCAGAGGGGCTCCAGCCCTGGAGCATCTCTAGGGCCTCCTCTGGACTCTCTCCAGCAGATCCAGGTCCTTGTGCTGTTGTTCCCAGGGCTGGAGGCAGCTCTGCAGGTGGGGTCTCACCTGAAGAGGACAGAGGGGCGCAATCCCCTCCTCCCCTGCTGCTCACGCTGTGGGATCAGTCCAGGGCACGGGGGGTTTGAGCCAGGACACGATGAGCTTCTCATGAACCCCGAGCAGCCCACCTACTCCTCTGAAGTGTTACTCAGAGACAGCTTCAGTGACTGCTTCATTTCCAACACGTTATATTTCAGTGAAGTCAGAGTAACACAACTGTTACTGCTGTAACAGTAAAAACCATCAGTAAAAACTGATGGTTTTAATCTGTTTTGGCCCAGCCAAATTTGATCTCCCAACACTGAAGTGCTGCAGCGTGAGCAGTCTGGCAGACACAGGCGAGTGGCTTTGCTGCTCAGGTCTTGACAGAGATGGAGCTGCCCAGGGGTTAGTGCCACATCTTCCAGTAATTATCAAACCATTTTAATGCCTTAAAATATCCGTATTTTTTTAATTGTGTCCTTATTGTATTTTCCAGCTTTTTCTTCTTTCCTTTTATATTGGTTCTATATCCACTTGTTTTTGGCAGGAGTTCCTACAAGCAAGGGCTCCAAATTGGTGATATTCACATACCACCAGAACCAGAGCAGCACATGAATGTTCCCTGGTGAAGGGGATGTTTGGAGAGCAGCAGCAGAACTGGACAGATGTGGCGCATCAGAAGATTTTCAGGAGGGCCAGGATATAACAAGCATAAACAACAATAAAAGCAGCTCGAGTTCTCCACTAGAAATTATAAACTTTTGGGCTTGGAACCAATATTTAGTTTTTCCATGGACTTAAAACATCACAAAAGATTATTTCATTGTAATTTGAGTATTGTAACCCAGCTTGTGCCATTACTCAGGCCTTGCTCTCAACAGCTGATTGAGGCAGAGCCAGGGTCCATCCTAGCCCAGGACCTTGTCTTGGAATAGCAGATATGCCAGAAGAAAAGGCCAGAGCTTTGCCATATGCAGATGCCTTTAATCTGTTCCTACCATAACTCTCTTACTGGTCTCTCACATATAGAAATTGGTATAAGTCCTGAAGCATGAAAAATTACTCTAATTACATTAGAAAAATGTATACAGTTAATCATTACTCTGGATATTCTTGATATCCATAAGAGTGCCCAGTCCCTCTTGCACTCCTGTGAAGTCCTTCACTCCCATGGTAACAAGTACCATTGGACATCACCTGAAAAAAACCCCTGTTGATCAGTTTTCAACTCTTGCCCTTTAACTCCTCAAACAGGCAGTGATCTCCCTTTTGTGATACCTGAGCTGCATCCACTGCGAGCAGTCAGCTACCTACACCCACTCTGGCCCTCTCAGACAAGGAATTAAATATAATAGCAGCCTGTGCATCTGTCACTGCCATGTTTTCCTTGGAAGAAGCATTTGGACTCAATGATCTTAAAGGCCTTTTCCAACCAAAATGACTCTGTGCTTCTCTGATTTGGGCTTGGATTGCTGAGTACCTGGGGCTGAGACAGTGCTGACTAAACATGACAACAAGTGTATCACACCTGAGCTGTGAGAAAGCCTTATCCCACTGGAGGAAAAACGTTCTCCCCTCCCTCATGGCCCACCAGAACAGCCAACTAATGGGATTCAACAAGCAATTCCTAAGAAAGGTTTAATCATGTCCACCCCAACAGAGCTCCCCCACCCTCAGAGACATCAGTGAGCGTTTCCACTTATGACACACTAAATCAAGGCAGAGCTGGAGCCGTAATCTGGAACAACTCAGAAAATGATGCTATCACAGTAAACCAGTGGTTTGTGTCTTTAATGGGAATGTTGACAGAAGCATATGGGAATGGTGGGAAAGTCATTTCAATGTGATGTTTTGTGCTTCACTTCCCAGTGAGTCATTCGTGCACCAAACCCGACTCCCGGCACAAGTCACTCTGAGCTCCCAGAGACGGAGAACACATTCTTTACATGCCCTGTTCAACCTTGGGAGCTGTGTCCTCACACCAGCACAGGCTGGAGACCTCCTGGGACAAGAATGAAGCTCTTATGCTTTTCTCACACAAAGAAGGGCACACCAGGAGGGTTGGCATTGAGTTTTGATGCAGTGTTACCCCTCTAGGTAGGACCAGGCACCCAGAGGGCAAAGTCCCACTGGTGTCTCCACTGCCCATGGCTATGGTCCCACTGCCTGATACTTTGCAGTGCTGGAGACATGCTCCATCTGTCCCTCTGGAGGTTTGCTTCATAAAAAAAACAAAAAAACAAAAAACCAAAAAACCCACAAATCAAAACAGAAATTCACCAGAAAAATAAACCAAACACTACAACAACAACAACAACAACAAAAACAACAAACCAAGTCTGATCTTTTCAGAAAGAGAATTTGTTTTGAAGTAGAGAGTGGTTCAACACATCCATGAGCATATTCAAAAACATTTCTTAACTCGCCTGTCAAATAAGACAGTGGATTCAGCCAAATTGCTCCTGGATAAGCAAAGGCCTTGCCAGGAAGGAATCAGCCTCAGCACTGCATCCTTCAGGGAGCAGCATGGTCTCCGTCATGGGAGGATCTCCTACATCTACAAAGCTCCTGTATAATTAAGCATTGCTTTTATCTGGGCAACTGGCAGAGTGAACACACAATCATGTTACAACCAACCAGTGGAAGCAAAGCAGAGAGCCATGGAATACAGGAAGGAGGGATAAAACAATCTTTCAAATGTTGGGAATGTGGCACGAGGCTGCCGCGCCGCCGGGGGTCAGTTTGGACAACTGTAATGGACGTGGTACAAGCAATTAACTGTTGGGTGAAGTCAGGGCTGGGACAGCAGCCAGAGCTCCTGCATGTCTGGTGTTCAGGAAATAATGGATTTCTGGAGCACAGGGCAGTGAAAAACCCTTTGTTGTTGCTGGTTAAAAAGAGAAGGTGACAGTGTGGCTTTGGTTTCCAGGGAGGAATAGGGAACAGCAAATTCCCTTCAAGGATATAGTTGCTTAGATATCTTTATGGATAGATATTTGTTTATTTTATATTTATTATTTAAAATCATTATATATTTATTATATTTATATTTAGTTACAAATATTTCTTTATATAAGACTAAAATTATTTTTATATTTGTATCTTACTGCGTTATAAAATATTAAAATATATTATTGATTATGAATATATTATAGTTTATAAAACATATGAAGCTGTTAAATCTACAAGAAATGTTATGGATTATTTCCAAGCCTATAAAGAAAAAAACGCAATGAACCCTCTGTGCTAAATGAAGTACCTGGGGCTAATTCGCTGTTGGCACGCACTGGTGTGACCCCGTGTAAGAGCAGAGCCGCCCTGGCCACCTTTCCCTGCTGTGCTGCTCTCCAAGGTCCTGCACATCCCACCCCCCGTCATTTGCCATCTGCCTCCCTGTGCTGGAGAGGGCCGTGCCAGGGGCAGGACCCCGCGGTGCTGGCAGACGCCACGAACCCGAGGGACCCCGTGGCTGACGTGGCACAAGGGTCCCCTCGGAGAGCCCTTCCTGGCACCCCACGCGTGGTGGCAGATGCTCCGTGGCCCAGCAGAGCTGGCACAGTGTGGGGTAGATCCCCCTCCCGCTGCTCTGAGCATGGGATGAGACGGTGCCACATGCCCGGGTCACATCCCAGCCATGCCTGGCACGGGCACAGAGGAGCACTCACCAACCCGGGCCGAGCAGTTCCTACATGGACCTTGTATGGGCCGTGAGGAGGAGGAACTGGGGCCGTGTCAGAAAAAGAGCAGGGTGATTGAAGACTCTGTGCTTGAGGATGGTAATTCTGTTGATAAAACTGCGACAGGTAATTCATTGCTAAGGCTGGAATTATTCCTGTTCCGGGTGTTTAAAGGGAATTGGCAGTGCCTGGTTACATCCTCGCCAGTAAATAACCTCATCTGATGGCTAAAACCGCTGTTAATGAGGAACATAACCAATTTCTGGTCGTGAACAGAGCTTTAGAGTGCCGGTAGAGCTGATGTGTGGCTGCACAAGGCCCACAAGGGAATAAGTCATTTTGGAAGCAGGAAAGAGGTGTGTTTCTGGTTTGGTTTTTTTTCCTCTTTGCAAGAGAAGTAAGATTTTTGCAGGTGTTGGAAAGGGGTGTCTGAAAAAGGAGAAGGAAGCTTTAAGTTACCCACATTCTACAGCCGAGGTAACTGTTTCTTTAAAGTAGAGAACTGATAATTTACATACAAAGCAATGTATGTTTCTGTGCCACAAAGTGCTTTAGATGTTTCAGCACTCCATCATGACTGACTGACTTGTGCTCCTTCTGGGAGTCCTCTCTCCACGGAATGAGGCTCAGCACTAAAAGAACAGCTCTAAGAGAAGGTGCCAGTGCACAGCAGCAGCCCCAGCTCTATTTGTATGGTAGCACACTCTGACATATCACATCCTGCATATCAGGAGCTCACAGACTGGGAAAGGGAATTTTTGATAATACCATTAAAAAAATAACTGCACTCTAAGTGCAAAGGTGGTGAATTTTGTAATTTATGCAAAATACCACCAGACTAATACAGCCAACCTGCAGGATAACCAGGGGAGAATATTGCCAAAAAGTTTTGGATTTTTCATTGGAATTTGCTTGGGTTTTCAAGCCTCAGTTGTCTCCATCAAGAAGACAGTTTCAGAAGTGACTCAAGCTGAAATCAAAATCAAATCTTTTTTTTTTTTTTTATATATAACTTTTAAAGCCAAACCTGCTATATTTTGGAAAATACAGTAAGAAGCAATCTGAACTTGGCAGTGCTGGCTTTATAGTTGGACTTGATGACCTGAAAGGTCCTTTCTAATCTAAATGATCTTGTGATTCCACATAGCACATGGTTAGAAAAAGGAATCCCAGTGCAGGGGTCTGGTACCACCATTCCCACTACCAGGGAAAGGTGAGATGGCAGGGGAGGAAGGCACTTGCCCCTCCCAAGAATGAGGTTTTTGGTCAGTTGGTGGCAATTCCCGCTTTCTAAACAGGAACTCAGGTTACTTCAGTCACCTCTGCCTTGGGGAATGGAGGAGACTTGAGGCATTTTTCCCACCAAACTCACACAACCCCCTGAAGCCCCATCAATACCTGTCCCAGGGCTTTGAAAGCCATCCAAGCATTTGAGAGGAATGGATCAATCAATTACTCAGGAGACACTTTCAAACCATTCCTTGGAGATCACATATATTTCAAACAGGCAGCTCTATTAGCCAGGCACTTCAGCCAAATCATTAAAATCGCTGCAATTCACAGAGAAGAATAACTTTTTCTCTTCAAACACTTATTATTCTCCCCGTTTCTTATTTACTGAGTATATTTTGATTTGTTTAATGCTTGGAACATCTCCTCCAATGCTGAACTGAAAATGAAGGAATTGTACACTCATGATAATTAAATAAGACAGCTTTCTCAAAATAATAACAGTTTTCTAATGGCAGACAATAAACTGAGCCAGCCAGTACAGGCAGGTCCCCTCCTCCCCGGCTGGCTGTGGTGCCTGGACTTTTCTAAGGGACAAAGTGGCATTAAAGCTGATGGAATCACCAAAGATGCCCTTGGGAGCTTTTTTTTCCCCAGTCATCAGTGCCCCTTTTCTGTCCTTTACAGCTTCACAAAATGTTAAGCAAAATACTTAAAAAATATTTGACTGATTTCTTTTTTCCCCAAAGAATTCAGACAGAAAACGGTTTCTGTATTTCTGAAAAATATCTTTAACTGGAGACATTTGTACCAGTCCCTGATCATGGCATGGCCTTTGGTCCCCTTTAGAGGAGACTGACACTGAACAACTACAGATCTACAACTCCCTGGGGAGGGGCAGAGGAGGGGCAGGCACTGATCTCTGCTCTGTGGGGACAGGGACAGCACCCAGGGAAGGGCTGGAACTGTGTCAGGGCAGGCTCAGGTTGGATCTCAGGGAAAGGTCCTTCCCCCAGAGGGTGGTGGGCACTGAGCAGGCTCCCCAGGGCAGTGGGCAC
>JAWWTY010000022.1:1116052-1140393 GCA_035222235.1 Margarornis squamiger
CCCAGAGCAGTGGGCACAGCCCCAAGGCTGCCAGAGCTCCAGGAGGGTTTGGATGATGCTCTGGGGCACAGGGGGTGGCTCTTGGGGATGGGGCTGTGCAGGGCTGAGGGTTGGACTCGATGACCCTTGTGGGTCCCTTACAACTGATTCTGTGAACATGTCCCTGTGCTGAAGCCTCAGGCACCTCATCCCTCCAGCCTTCTCTCTGAGAAATTCCCTGAAAGAGCCACCATCCCTCCTGCAGGCCCCAGCACTGCCAGAGCCCGAGCTGTGGCTCCTCCTCAGCCTGTTCTGCGTGTGGTGGGACGTGGCTCTTCATCAATGATCAGCCACTCCTGGATGTGCTGTCAGCCCGGGCCTCACCGAGCTCCACTTCATCATCACCCATTCACTGAGCCGCTTCCTCCTCAGCCTCCAGCACATCCCTGAGCCTCCCACGGCCGAGCACTCACTGAGTCACAACCCAGAACTTTTCCCCGGCTTTTTCTGTGCTGATCATCACTGGTGGCTGAGCGGCTCAAACCCAGTCACTTCTCTCCATGAGATAAGTGATAATCTCAGCCCTGTTTACAGAAGGGCTGCTCTCAGTGGGCTCACAGACACGGAGATAAAAACACCACCGAATTTAGGGGCTGGCTTTGAGGTTTGTTGTGCTTGGGGGGTTTTAAGACTTGGTTTCTATAATTTCATTTTGAAGAGCTGGAGGATCTGAACGGGCTGAACAGGCTGGTGGGGTGGGGAAGCCTCTCCAAGGTGCTCCCACGTGTTCCGTGCTGCAGCCTGGGCACTGCTGGGGCAAAGATGACCATGTTGGGATGGGCAGAGCCAGAGACACCCTGGAACCAATGGACTCACCGGCCTCACATCCCCACAAAGGAGGCCCTGCTGTTTTGCCATTGCTGCCCAGAAATTAATGACTATTTAATTCCTCTTTTTAATAGCAGGGTGTACCCAACAGTGCATAGAGTCTGTGATGGATGACTTCACCTGTATCAAATGTGGGTCAGAAAGGTTTTGTTTGCAAACTGCTTCCAGAGCTTTAGGAGCCCACTGGATATTTCATATCAGCGTTACAAACTTGGACACAAAGCCATAGAATCACAGAAGGGTTTGGGGTGGAAGGGACCTTAAAGACCACCCAGTTCCAACCCTGTGCCACAGGCAGGGACACCTTCCATAACCAGCCACATGCAGTGTTTTCACATTCATACCTTCCTGACTTTAAAAGGGTGTCCTTTTGGGAATTTAATGATATTTATTTAACTAAAGAGAGGTTACTTACCACAGGAGAGAAAATCATATTGGTAGCGCCATACACTTTGTTGTTTGTTTGCTATAATAGAGCCCTGCAGAAAACTCCATTTCATGATAAGAAGGAACTTCTCCACTAAGAACCTTCCCCTTTGGAACAGCCCAGCCCACAGTGAGCCCCCAGGCACCAAATTACTGGTTCTCTGAGCTGATCCTACCTGAGGCTGAGTCCCCACCGTGCAAGGTGCCGTGATATCAAACACCATCACAGCTGGCATTCCTCTTAATTAGTTCTGACAAATCCTGATAATGAATCATTGAGAATATGAGTTAAGCAGAAAAAAAAAAAGCAAACAGCAAGGATCTTATGTAATTCTTCCTACTTCAATGGCTGCAGCAATTGAGTCATGAGATTGTTTTGGAACATTTCATGACAGAAGTCAGGAGTGTGCTTTGTAAATTAAGTTTTAACTTTTTCTTTTTTTTTTTTTAAGGTCTCTTCCTGGCCGTACACATTTTGTAAAAGTGCAAGTCTTTTCCTCATCTCTTTTATTTATTCCCTTGATGTCTTTCCTCATTCTCTTTGTAGAAAGCCTGGTCTGTGCAAGGTTTTATCCCTGTGCACAACAACAAGCAAATTCAGGCAAAATACATCGATGACTTGGTCTCCCCAGCTAATGATAACGGATTGTTTTCTCTTGATGTGGTTTTACTGTATATGGATCCTCAAATATCGAAGTTTCTGCATCCCAGGTGACAGCCCAGCATTTTCAGAGTGCTCTTTCAAGACTCACTATGTTTTCCACATAAAAAACCCCAATTTGCAGAGACTGGAAACATCTCCATCACCTGTTAGCTGCTCTGATAATGTTGGTTTTATTTGAGATGCCTTTATTTTGTAATGATTGAAATAAGATTTTTCAAACCTCTTTTGGGGATTTGGACAACGCAGGTGTTGTATTTTCTCTCTCAGGAAATCCTGAGCTAACAAGAACTTTCTAGACCAGCTGCTTGAGCTAAACAGGCATAGCAAGGACCTCAAAATAACTTGGAGCTACTGCAGGACAAAATCAAAAATGCCATTATTAAACCCCTCTTTGTTGGGAGCAGCAGGACATGCCTGGAGGCTTTGATGTGTTCCAAAGCCACGGAGGAGCTCCAAGGGGCCGGGATTGTGTCTAAAGTAGGTGAACTACTTTCAGCTGCAGCACTGACAGGGTGGGCCCACAGTCTCAGAGCTGATCCACTTCCACTGAGGTCAGTGAAAACTCATTAGTTTCAAAGATTGGAGCATTAATTTGGAAGCTGTTGACAGAGCAGTGGGAGCTGGTCTGGAGCATTAAATAACACCAGGATGGAGAACATCCTTGGAGTCTCATCACGCCACTCCTAGAGCTGGGTACAGGCAGAACCAGGTTAAATGCCTGAAACAGGAGACGAAGTGGGCCACAAGGGTTACAAAAAGGCTCTGTGTGTGTATCAATATTTTTATGCCCAAGATAAAATGGATTTTACCCCCAATTAGTTCAAATCAATGACTCTGCCCTTATCAGGACGTTCCAATGGCTCAGGATTTGACACGGCACAAATTGCGGTGCCCGAGGGTTAAACACGTCCTTGGCTCAATTCCCTCACAGAAGTCCCAGCCAGACCTCAGACACCCCCAGGACTCCCTGCAGGAGACAATTCTTGTAAGCCAGAGACCTGGTGGAAGCTGGACAAACAGTTAGGAAAGGGGGTTATTTAATCCAGCACAGACAGAGGTGGTTGTGGCCACATTTCACTTGTTAGCACTTCTGTTAGAGCCTTCAAGTTAACCAAACCACTTTGTCTGACCCAAACCAAAGCTATTTGAATGAATATTTTAAAGATTTTCACTATTCTTTTTCCAATTAAATGGAACCAAATATTATTTCTTGGAAATATTAGGGCATTCTGTGGAAACAATGATGTGGAAATGTAGATCTTTTCTGTGCAAGCTGTAATCCACCCCCTGGTCTTACCAGAGCTGTCTCTAAGGGCTCTGGCCATGTCACCAAGCAGGAGCAGAGTGACAGTCCTGGCTGCAGAGCCAGCACCCAGCTGGACCTGGCTCTGGGTGTTGCTTTGGGCTGGCTCTGCTCTGGATGGGATGCCAGTGGATCTGGATGCTGCCAGAGCCACCTTCCACCTCATTTAGCCAAAATAAATCCATTTTCCTCCCTTCAAAACGACAGCCCATTGAAAAGCAGAGCACGGGAAGCAGGGCTGGTTGGGAGATCTGTGGGGGAAATGCTGCCCAAGCTCCTGGGGCTGCTGCAGTCTCTGTCCTGGCTCCATCACTGCCCTCCACTGAAGGCACACACGCTGGGGCACAGAAACACAGCCAAGAGCCAACTCCTGCATCAATTTCTTATTTACAACCACAACTAAATATTGAGATAATAGTGGAAAATAGCTGATTTCACCCTGCCCCCTCTTCCCCAGCTTTTCCACAGATGAACAGCATCTGTGAAAAAGCTGCTTGGTGCCGAACACCTTCAGCAAGTATTATTTTATTGTGATATGCAGAGCTGAAAACCAAATCTGATACAGATATTGGATCAAACCTTGTACTCTGTGGCAATCTAATTTTATCCTGACATGTTGATTGCTTGCTCTTCATCTACAGCTGCTGTCCCAAAGGGTGCTAAGTGAGAGAAGCTCTATTTTTTTTTCTTTCCTGCAAGAAGATGACATGAAATAAATTCAGAAGAACACACAGGAACAATGTGGGGTTTGTTATGCACAAGACAGCTCCTAGAAGGGAAAAAATCTGAGCTGAGATTTTTGAGGGATGGTGCAAAGTATGATGAAATTTCTGACTAATAAATCACATAGAACATTCCAAACCAAAGGAACTGGGACACATAGGGGCTTTTGAAACTCACTCTGTATTGTCCTCCCTGATTACTTCATGTGGAAAACATGGGATTCTTCTTAAAAGCCAGGCCTTTGACAGATGTTATCTGTAGACAAATGCTGCTTAGGACTTTACAGCTCATGGACCAACCAAATCCAAACCCCAAACTTAGGTGCCACGTTTACTCAGTGATTTTGAATTTTGAAGTCAGGAACTCCCATCAGATGCACATGCAACACCTTCAGGAAGAGATGCTGAGCTTTGCTGCAGTGGAGAATTAATTACCTGGGATTTAAATAAGGACTTGCAAAAATTCAGAGGATTTTCACATGCTTGCATGGCTATAACACTCCAGATATTAAGGTAAGCAGTGCCAGCAAGGGATGCAGTATGAGAGAAGATCCCTCAAAACACGTTATCCCCAAAGCAAAGTCAGAGAGAAGGAGAAACCAGACCCACATCAGCCCAAAAGCCACAAGCAGGAGATACCTGGGACACTTCACCTGAGTGAAAAGAGCATCTCTTTCTCAAACATTTGGTGTATTTCAATAGAAAATTAAAGCATTGCCCCCCATTTATTCCTCTTAGAATAAACCCCGAGTAAAGCTCCCATTCTGCAGTCTGAACACTCATGGCAGTGACAAGATCCCTGTCCCATCTCTCTGTACATTCAGCCTGGGGGTCATGCATTCAATTCAGCAAATATTAGTCCTTTTAATGAAAGATGAAACCCCGGTGTTGATATTTACAGAAACAAAACCAAGTCGATGATTTTTCTTGTAAATATTTGTAAATATTGTAAATATTTCAGAAAAAAGTCAAACACAAACACCCCAGCCTTCATTTGCACCACACGACAATCAGGATTTCTCACTGAACCTCACCAACTTCTAATAAACCCAAACTCTGAGGTGTTGCTTAATTTTAGCAACTTTTTTTCCTCTTGACCCAGATCCAAACAGGCTTTTACTACTGGGAAATGTAACAGTGCTAAAACCACCATTTATTTTTGTATTCCACTTGGAGAGTTTTTCTTCTTTCTCTTGAATTATCCACCCTGATACTGCTCTGCATTATCTATAAGTTTAAAAGCTGTCTTAGATTCCCACTCTGCTTTGTCCTTTAATTTAACTCAGGGTATAACTCTGGCTCAACCAAACCGAGTATTTTAAAACACACCGATGGGGGCTCAGGGTTGGTATGAGTAGATAAGAGTAAATCTGCTTTTCATAAGGTTTTTATTAAAGGCAATTCAGTTTGGAGAAACAGAAGATGCAATTAAAAGTGATGCTGGTGTGTGTGCTAATTTCAGATGGTTAATTAACTGGAGGGATGGCTGACGAGCTTGGCAGTGCTGGGTGGAGACTCCATGGGGGCTGCAGTTCTCATTCTGCCACAGCCCTGAAATAAAATCAGTGTTCTGGACACAACCAGTGCCTGCTCCGGTGCTTTGTTTCATTAGCAATTTTCCTTTTCATGCTTTTTGAGGGGGAAAAAGGAAAAAAATTGAATTTTGGAGAAGAGAGGAGAAAGTAAAAGACAGGCAACCCATGAGAGCACTTAAGGAGGAAAAAAACCCTCTTGTGTTTCTTCTTGTATTTTCTTCTTAACTTTTCCATTTACACTTAGGTACTTCAGCAGCAAATGGGTTACATAAGGAGGTCCCACATCAACAGAGGCAGCTCCTGCCTGGATTTCCAAAGGGCAAAGCTTTCAGCAGGGCCAGGGCAGGGCACTCTGGCCTCTGGCTTGGGGGAACCACAGGAGCTTGCTTGAGGTTTGATTATTTTTAACCGGGCCATTAATTCTGAACATGAATGCTAATTCAAGCCCATAAATCACCAGCTCACCATCAAAGCCCCGTGGGGCAGTCACAGGATGAAGATGTCTCAGTGTTCCTGTGACATCGTTTGAAAGCGCTGTAACCACTGACAAGCTCTCTGAGACAGAGCAAATTACCTTTGCTCTTTCCTGCCAGGAAGGAGAATGTCCAGCTCCAAAATGGGAATTTTTACTGTCATTTTATGTCGCTCTCTGTTTTTATGAAGCCGAAGTTATGAAGGCATTTCAAACATAAACTGCTTGAAAATTCTCCTGCTTAATTCCCACTAGAACCAAACTCAAATTCTCCAGATCAAAATATTTAGGAGTTCACTTTCTATTTCTATACCAATACACTCATGGTATTGTTCACATCTAAGGAACACTTAAGGTTGGATTTGATGATCTTGGAGCCTTTTTCTTTCCAGCCTTTTTCATTCTCGGATTCTATAAACAGCCTCAGAAATTGGGAGAAGTAAAAAAATGACTCTTAGTTCAACCCCTGTGGGAAAGAGACCTTTTGTGGTGCCTTTGGTGGCCAGGTCCTCCACGCTGGGTTTACCAGCAGGGACTCAAGTCTTTAGTCAGTGCCTTTACCTGGTCATTTTGTTGAGTGTTGGGAGTGCTCCGGACCTGAAATGCACATGGGAATGCAGGGCTGGTGCCTGGAGAGGATTGAATTCCCCCACGGGCCAGATCCCACAGAGAGGGGAGGCCTCCAGCTGAAGTAGAAGGAGCAAAGAAGCAGATATTACCCAGAAACTGCTGAAAATCCAACAGTCAAGCCAGGCAACTTTAACAGCTGCATTATTTAAAATTATTTCATTGACAATGAGTGTGTAATTTAAGTCTTCAATATAAGCAAAGAACCACTTGAGCCAAATTGCTATGACAAAACCATTTGATGATTAATCCCCAAACTACACTTTAAAGGCCAGATCCAAAGCCTACAGGACAATGGTCCTATTTTTACTGTGGCACATCATGTTTTTCATTTTACAAGTGCAGTTCTCGCTCAAGAACCGTAATTTCATATTTGGTTCACCCTGCATGAAGTCTTTGCCTTCTCCTGAAATATGTATTCAGAAAAGCTTTCACAGAAATCTTCCAGCCAACAATAAAAAGAGCCTCCCTAAAACCACCATCAATCTGGGGCATTTCCATCAGTGCAGCTCCTGCTGATGCTCCTGTTGGAGCTCTGGGTGTTAAACAATTTCTCACTTTCATCCTCAGCCTGAAACTGCACAAAATTCTCACATTCAGGCACCGCTGGAAGCAATAGCAGGAAAGCTGCAAAGCTCCTGGGTCCCTGCGAGGGGCAGGGAGGCTTTTGCCTCAAATGTCCCTGTTCCCATCAGCATTGCTCATGCTAATTGAGCTTTAAAGCTCGAGCTGAGCTTCCTCCGGGCGGTTCCTGGCCCACACGCCAGTACCTTTTTTGGGGCCATTCCGTGTCTCCTGGGACCGGGGTTCAGCTCCAGGTTCTCCACAGCTTTCCTGGGTAGGACTCCAGGGAATGATCTCATTTCTTGCTGCTGCAGTTCATCTCCTGCTCAGTAATAACAACCCCCTAATTCACGTAGCTCCAAGACACGGGGAACCATAGCAATAAAACTCACAAACATATGAGAAAGGCAAAAGCAGGTAAATATGATTCAAACCCAATCTGAAGTTACTAAAATCCAATTGAATTCAAATTTCTCCTCCTTCTTGCCCTGGCTGACGTTTCCCCAAAGCTACTCTTTTGAATTACGTGTGCAGAGTCACCCTCCATTTAGATCATTTGCATTTCCACATTGAAAAACCCCCACCATGTTCCACTGCTTATGGAGAAAGGAGATTTAATGATGAAAGTGCAGTCCGTGTGTGCTTTGTTTGCACAGAACAACTGCACAACTGGGAACATGTCTCTGATACTGGGAGGGGTTTGCAGGAATGAAGCAAAGAAAATGTCTTACCAGCCTTTTCAAAGGATGAGAGCATTTACAGAACCAGAACAAAGGGTTAGAACAGCTCACCAAAAGTGACCACTCAAACCAATCAAAAAACTAATATAAATCAGGTTTGAAGGAGCATGGGGGAGAGTGTGGGAGCTGCCTCACCATCAGAAGACCAAACCCTCCTGCTGGAGTGACAGAAGCACAGGCAGGTGGTCAAAGGGATGACATCTGGGGAACTGGCCATGCTGGGATGGGACCTGTCATACTGGACTTGGGGAGAAACTGGCCATTATTGGTTTTTCAGCCCTGGGGGAACAACAAGGCTGTTGGTTAGACTTGCTTGGCATCACCATTGTCTGTTACTGCCCAGGAAACCTGGATTTATGGAAAACACAGCTGTCAATGTCAATGAATGAGTTCCTTTTGTGAGATCAGAGAGTTGACTGCTAAAGGTGGTGGTGATGAGCACAGACCTTCCAAAAATCAACTGGAAACAGTCACAGGTAGCAGAGACTAAGAAACTGCTGGGATAAATGGAGACACAGCCACTGGGAGGGTGGGCAGGCCCTGGCACAGGGTGCCCAGAGAAGCTGCCCCATCTCTGGAAGTGCCCAAGGCCAGGTTGGACGGGGCTTGGAGCACCCTGGGCTGGTGGAAGGTGTCCCTGCTCATGGCAGGGGTGGCACTGGGTGGGTTTTAAGGTCCCTTCCCACCCAAACCATTCTGGGATTCCACGATTCTTTCTTCAGGGCACACAAAATAAATGACTTTTTTTTTTTTTTTACATTTTTAAAGCAGCCACACCTTCCAGGTGCCATTAAGAGCATCCCCCTACACGGGGCAGTGCTTGGGGTGGCAGTGGCTGCAGACACAAGGGGGGTCACCTGTGTGTGGAGCTGGTGCCTTCGTGTCACTGGGAGCAGCCACACAGTCAGCTCTCAGCTACAGCTGAAATTAAAACCTCACCCATGGTACATCAGACTGTGTGGAGGCCTCTTGCAAAACCAACCCCAATATTCAAAATTTAGAAACGCCATCTGTTAGAGACTTTGTTAAATAAAAACAACTCATTACCGAGCATTGATCTTGGAGAGGGATCACTTTCTTTCACATACATCTGATTTTCTTCAGCTGGACAAACACAAACAGTTGTTTCCCAGTATTTCTGAACAATTTCCAAGGGTTTCTGACAGCAGACACATTCCTAACCTGTAACAAAAGAAATAACTGTACTATTAATCTGGAACTGGCAGTAACTCATGACATTTGAATTATGCTGCTGAAAGGTGTCTTTTTACCAGCTGGTAAATAACAATCCCCTAATTACAGATATAAATCTGTTGAGGTATGAATGCACAGTTGAAAGTGATGAAAATGTTTAATAAAATATGTCCCAGAAATGGAGAACGTGATTAGATTCAGCATGTTGACCACGGGGGGTTTCTTGGACCTGCTGGCAGAACCTCAGCCCCTCAGGATGGCAACACATCCCTCGGTCGGGTGATTAATGGGAGGGCAGAAACTCTGGTGATTATAATTGTTCCAGGAGACCTGAGCAACCCATGAGGCATAAAACCCCTTTTTAGCTACAAAGTTCTTATGGCTTCTTCAGGGAAGAGCATTTATTATGTGCTGTGCTATAATCAGCAGAGCTTTAATAATTCGGGTTTTCCAGTGAAGTTTCATGAAGACATGGTCATCTTTGGTGGTCTGGATTTGTCACCTCTGTGATTCACATTCATATCCCAGGTTTCTAAATAACCAAAATTGATAAAAGCTCAAATCTGTAGTTTATTTTGGTTTTTTTTTTTTAAAAAAACCACTTCTTTTAAAAAATCACTTGTTAAAATTCTATCCCAAAGCAACTATTTTGCAAAAGCCATGAGAGCTTGGTCTGAATGCCCTTGTCTTTGTGCTTTGCAAAAAGTCTTTTAGAGTATTACATTAATGCATTATAATTTTTTGTTACTTTTGGCAGTGGAAAAAGACAAATTCTTCTAATTAAAATTGATTATTCTAATTGTAGCTTTGCCAAAAACAACCAGCACAACTCCCCAAGTTTCCCAGACCTCCACAACTCACTGACACCAACACAAAGCCTGAGCCAAAGCTGATACAAAAACCTGGATGGAAGAAGTCTCTGAGTTTGGCCTGAGGGAATATCATGGAATATCCTGAGCTGGGAGGGACCCACAAGGATCATCGAGTTCAACCCCTGGCCCTGCACAGACACCCCAGCAATCCTCCCTGTCCCATTGTCCAAACCCTCCTGGAGCTCTGGCAGCCTTGGGGCTGTGCCCACTGCCCTGGGGAGCCTGGTCAGTGCCCACCACCCTCTGGGGGAAGAACCTTCTGATAATATAATTTCATAATATATATAGGTCTACATATAATATGTTTCAAATAACAATGCAGCTTGGGGAATGGTTAATGACCTTTCTGACCCCTCAGATATAACATATTATAGCTTCATCCAGCCACAGGTTGGGTTTCATGACTCATAAATCATAATTATTAGACACAACCACAATTTCATCCCAAAAATCTCTCTCCCACTTGTAGATCCCTCCTTTCAGCTGAGCCTGGAAGGAAAGCTGATGGGTTCAGCCTCCCTGCCCTGGGTCAGGGAGCGGGCAGGGAAGTTCACTACCAACCTGCCACTCTAGTTCCCTTGGCTGGCACTACATTTATGAGCTGTGCAGCACAACAGCACAATTGCTCCTTTTTAGCAAAGATTTTCACGTCACACCCGGCGTGGTTCAGTCTCATTACTGCTTCTTTACTCTCACAGTATAGCTGCACATGCACTTCCCATACCAGTGTTAATTAATAAATGACATCCTTAAATCCACATGTTCCCCTGAAAGGAAGGAATCTCTGGCACAATATGTGCCTATTTGTGTTCAAACTGCAAAAATCAGACTATGCTTCTGAGCTCAAGCTTTCTGTCATTGAAAGGATTTCCCACATTTTAGTTTTCCAGACTGTTTGCACCAACAAAACTCTGTATTTTCTTGTTTTCTCCAACCAAAGGTTAGAGGAGGATTTGCAGTTAGTGGCCAGAGCAAGAGCCCAGGGCTGTGAGACCACAAGTAGAGCGATGCTGTTGGTGCCACCTGCCCATTGGCTTCCCATCCCATATCCTGCATCCCACACAGAGAGAATCTTTAAGGGTGGAAAAGACCTCTAAGATACCAGTTTGAACCATCAACCAGCACCACCACCATGTCCACCACTAAGCCATGTCCTCCAATGCCAAATCCAAACCTTGCATCCTCCATCCCAACATTTTGGAGGAAGGACAGCACACTTCTCCCCTGGAGAAAGAAAGATCCTATAAGTTACATTTGCTTAATAACCAATATCCCAATTAGCTCTCCCTGAGAAAAATCAATCATAGGATCCCAAAGCAGTTTGGGTGGGAAGGGACCTTAAAGCTCATCTTATTCCACCCCCTGCCATGGGCAGGGACACCTTCCACCAGCCCAGGGTGCTCCAAGCCCCGTTCACCCTGGCCTGGGACACTCCCAGGGATCCAGGGGCAGCCACAGCTTCTGTGGGAACATGTGCCAGGGCCTGCCCACCCTCAAATCTCAAACCCCTTCAATTCACAAGAAGCCTCTTAATTAAGACCTTGACATAAGGCAATATCTCATGTGGTGATGAAGAGCACAGCAGTGAGCATTGATGCACACTCAGTGTTTATTGATGGTGGATACCACCCAGCCTTCCTCACAGAACTG
The DNA here is from genome assembly GCA_035222235.1 of Margarornis squamiger. NCBI lineage: Eukaryota > Metazoa > Chordata > Aves > Passeriformes > Furnariidae > Margarornis > Margarornis squamiger. The sequence goes on from JAWWTY010000022.1 coordinate 1,127,689, forward strand.
CTCCATCACACATCCAGCCCCCAGCAGCAAGTATTAAAATCCAAACAAGAACCAAAACCCAGGGCAGACACTGCCATTTTAAAACCAGTTCTCTGGGCTGGAAATGCTGCAGAGGAACCAACAGAAGGGTTTTTAGGATGGAACTTGTATAGGAGAGGAACAAATGGGCTGCAGAACCCAGAGCTGGTGAACAAGCCTGAATTAACAGCTTAATGTAATTCAGTTCTTACTGGTTGCCTGGAAACTAACTTAGGGGAAAAAAGTAAAAGCACAAACCGTAATGGGTGGAGAGGCCTTAATAGGGAATTATTGATGCCACCAGACTGTCTGACAGCCTGATGTATTTCTAACAAAATCACTCAAAATGCTCCTTTATTATTATATGTTCTCCTGGCTAACAAGGTCCGAGGCCAAAGGAGATGAAACATTCCCTGTTTCTGGTGGTTAATGCAGACAGGAGAGCCTGGCACACCAGTGTTGGCCATCACACCAGGGGCAGCCTGGCTGCTCTCCCCACTGCTCCCCTTTTCTTCTTCTCTTTAACGTAATATAAGCAATGTTCTCTGACAGCAAGCACAACAGAGCACTTGAGAATTCCTCACCAAGTCAGCTGCCTTGAATTAGCCCCACAGATCTGCTCAAAGGGTTGAGTTTCTGAATTTCAGCTTAAAACAAAACTCTCCTGGGTTATCAAAGATGCAGCTGTTTGACAAACACTCTTTGAGGGCAAGTTTCAGTGAATGCTCATAGTTGTGGTTGTTGGGGAGAAAAAACACCCCGTGAGCAGGTCACTGCCGTTCCAAAGGCTGTAAAGTCCTTTCCTTGGGTTGAGGGGTCTCACCAGAGGTTGGAGGAGATGCCTGAGGGATCACAGCAGGACAAGGGGACTGGCAACAGTGATGAGTTAAAGCAAACACTTGTGATGGGAAATTGTCCATTCATCCCAGTAAGGACCTGCTTAATTTGGGAATGCAGGAAATTAAGTGACTGGGTTAAAAATGCATATTTTAGTTAACTCAGAAAGCAGCTTAAATATCCTGGCATCACAGAGCAGACCCTGTCCCAACACCAGCCCCAGGTCACGGCAGTGTGGGACGAGTCACCCAGAGCAGCTCCAGCACCCAGATCCTGGTGCCCAGTTTTCCATCTTGAAATAGTTCCTTAGGAAGTACAGTTTTTTATCCTAATAAGTTTTGATGGGAATTAGGTCAGTTTAATTAAAGTCCAGATGAACCTCCATCTCTCCCTGTTTATTTTTGGATATATAAATAATGCGTTTACAACACCTAAACAGACAAACACCATAAACCCCCTCATGTTCTGCCTGTCAGAGACCATCCACAGACACACAAACAAAGCTTCGTGCTTCAGACACAGACCCTGGCAGGGTTCAGGGGTAAGACTGATCCTGTGCTAGAAACAGCTTTAAGAACAGGCTCTTCCTTTAATGTGAGTTGAACAAGGGATGTATAACATGCACCATAATAGAGAACATATTGGAATCTATAACAGTGCAGAACTAATTTTGAGGCTGCCACTGATTTATCTGTTATGTCAAGATATTCAATAGATACCTTGAGAGCATTTTAAACAGTCTCTAAATAAAGCAAGTCATTATTTCTTACTAAAAAGGGGGTTTCAAATGAGCTGGTTCCTGAAAAAAACAACAAACTGTAATTTGTTTTTAAATTTCATGGGTCCCTTTCCCATTTCCAAGTGATCTATGGTAATAAAGCATCAACATGGAGATCAAATGTCACAACAAAAGCGTTTAATGACTTGTAGATGGTACGTTAAATCCTTACAACCTAAGTTAAGACAGAGATAATCACAAACCCTTTTTATTGCCATTCCTTAGAAACTGTGGATACAAATAGGATTCAGCAGACCAGTTCACTTACTTTTCACTATTATCCCATTATCCACAAGTTCTGCTTTCCAAAGCTCTCTTTTTAGGGGTTCCTGAACCCACAAACCTGAAGGTGCAGCCATTTGAATCCTTGGTTGTTAGAGGTACATTCTCCAGAAAGAATGGAAGTGAAGACATAAGTTTCATGACAAACATTTTGACACAGGCTGTGCTCTAAACTGGCCTGGATGTCGAGGTATGTGCTGTTTTGTAGGAGTGTTTGTGCCCACCCAGAGTGAGAGCAGCCAATTAACCCACGCAGAGTCCCCAGGCAGAGGGACCTTCCTGGCCCCTCCTTGAGGACACTCCTGCAGCCTCAGTGGAAACAACCCGTGCCTCTTCCCTCACCAGTGTTTCTGTGTATTATGATTAAGAAGGAAACATTGGAGGAACATCCCCCACCTGCTCATGCTTCCCAAACCCACAGCTCTAAGATGTCACAGCTGCAAACAGTTCGATGTGATGACCAACAGTGGGATTTGATCTGAGGTCTTTGCCAGCCTTACCAATTCCATGATTCTGTGACCAAGGAGTGCTGAACTCCCAGGACTGTGTCCCAGTGATATTCTGCAAAGGTTGAAGCATTCAAAAGACTTGGTCCCTGATGCAAACAAGTGTTTGAAATGATTAACATGCACCTTATTGGAAGTGGATTTCACTGGGAAAAGCAAGTCTGGAGAACATGGACATGCATCATACCCCTTGAAACAAGTTTCTGTGTTATCACTGCACTGACAGGCTTCCCACAGAGGGCATGTGAAGGCAGCCAGTTATGGAATGTCAGGGCCTTTATTCTGCTCCAGAGCATTTTTTAAGTAGGGAGAAAGTGATGTGAGAAGCAGAAATAATTTGACTTGACATTATTATCTGCAGCCCAGCTGAAGGACTGGCAGCCACCAGGCTCTGAAGTGACCTCCACGCTGACCAAAATGGTCTGGGAAGTCCTTGAGAGGGGCTGTGGAGCGCAGCCGTGGAGGCTCAGCTGCTATTTTTGGCCCTTCCTTTCCCTGTCTCTCACCCCACCATGGCTCCTGGAAGTGTGTGTGATTAGCCTGGAGCCATTATGCCAGCAAACTGCAGCTCAAGACAACTCTCATCAGAACCTTTTAATGTAAATTGCTGTCTCCTCCTTGCCATTTGTGGAATTAAAGTGATTTATTTCAGCTCAGGAGCTGTCTCTGAGTTTGTAAACTTTTCATGGAGGACATAATGAAGAGCATCCCTAAGACTTTTCTTCCGGAAAGTGGGAGATGTCCTTCTGAAGTTCAAAAATGTCAAAGGCGTATTTTTTTTATCGTTGCTGGAACAAGTCATTCAGAGATTGTTACTCTGCATAATAACTCGTACATTCCAAATACTGATATTTAGAGCTGAAGCAGAACTCCTGAAATCTCATGGGTTTAATGGGAATGTTGGCAGGTCCTCTATTATGTCCCAGCAAGCAGTGGTGTTAAAAATTCTGGAATCAAACTATCAACTCGTGATAAATGGATGGTGAACAGCTCGTGTCACACCACTTATTAAGTTGGTACCATAAATTATTACACTGTAAAAATCAATGTTTACTTCAGTCTTTCTCTTTCCATATTGTCCCAGCTATTTTCTAGAATTCATTTAAAATCTACAAGGAACAAAAAAAAGAAACCCAAACCACGTGAAACAGGACAATTAATTTTCTTCGGGCTGAATTGTCCTCTATTATCTAAACAAAACAACTACTGAGGGTGTTGCAATTAATAAAACCCACTAGACAAGGAAGGATGAAATGGAGATGGATCAGACCACAGAGTTCAGATATTAACAGAAAATTGCAAGAGTTGAAGTAAGAGAAGTATGAAATTTTTTGAGAATGAATCACTATTTGTCATCCAATTCATACTTTTTATTCCTAAATGAGAACTCAAGGAGTACAATTTGTGCAGACTAAGAGTCCCTTTAATGTCAGGTACAGTGTTCCAGTGCTAATTCTCTTGGATTTTGCACAAGAAGCGAATATCCACTGCTGGGGCTGGACACCACCTTTGTTACCCCACACCAAAGGGATGCTCAAGAGCTGCCAAAAACTGCCTGGTTGGCAACAAGTGAAGAAAATCCTTTATTTACTTGCTCAGGCTGTCTCAGCCCACTGACAGTCACGGCTCTTCCATCCCTCCCCAGAAGAGTTTAACCACATTCAGTGTCTCAGTCCGCCCCCCGGAGTTCCAGGTACATTGCACAGGCGTTAAATTCCGCTGGGAAAAAGTCACAAGCAGCACAGGCAAAAGCAGATTTCTGTAGGGAAAGGTCTCATGCCCCTGATTGCATCACACAATAAGGGTGAGCTCAGGCTCACTCCTCACTCGGCCCCGGGGAAGGTGTGGCACCTTCAGGAGCAGCCTGACAGATCCCATGAGCAGTTAAATACATGGAGAAAAAATAGATTCTCTGTGGTTTTACACCCCAAGAGTGGAGTTTTTGAAAAAGAAAGAAATCCTCCCTGGTGTTTCTGCCAGTTTGGTTTCAGCTTATCCTTGGCAGGAGCTGCGCAGCAGCAGCGCGTTCCTGCTTTGTTTTGATAGACTGTCTCCCAAAATCCGGGGTATTTTGGTTGGTCCTCTCCTCAAGCACAACACCCAACCACTTCTAGTGCTTCCTGCATTTCCCAGAGCCAAGGGCAGCATTTATTAAATGCCACCTCCAATACAGAGGCTGGCAAAAAGCTCAGCTCTTCCAGGACGACCACAGCACCTGGATTTATTGCTAATAAGTCAGAGATTTCGCAAACAACAGCATCAAAGAGCACATTAGCTTTACCTCTGAGTGAGCACATCCCAGCTCCTACAAGATTTTATGACAGATGATTCAAAGGGGAAAAATCAAGAGGCCTCTGAAGCTTTTATGGCTTTTCTTACCTCATCTGTATTTGCAAAACATCTGAAGCCGGGCCACATCTTGCCTGTGTTTGTGTGTTTGGTGTTACAGCAGGGCAGCGCCTGCCATAAATAATAGAGCTGAAACCAGCAAGGTATCAATAACCCCCCACGGCCAAACGTGATGAGATGGATTTCCAGGCAGAGGGAGATGCCCTGATCCAGACGGGGAGGCAGCAGCTTTGGGATTTAACCATGAGACTGCCTTGGCTTTCTTGATGGCCATGTGCATTCCGCGATTCTGGGGTTCCCCCACCCCCTGATTTCAAAAGTAAAGTCTAAATTTTGCAAGATACCCAAAAGTTTCAATATTAACCTTCATCTACCTTTAAAAAAAAAGGACTGAAGAATAACATATTGCTGCCTGTAATTTTAACAACTTCATCATGGATTCTATTCATATAGTGGGAAAAGAAATCATAGGCTTCCCATGCAAGTCTCTCAGATCTCTGGCCAAAATTCTCGCAGCCTGCAAAGGAACGTTATTGTAGCCCCCTTCTTTAACCATGTGCAAGATATTAGGGGGTCCTAAAGGTCAAATATCTGTGCTTTCCATTGCACAGGGTCGGAGAAGCTCTCCCAGGCAAAAGTCAGGTCAGAATTTTGCAGATGCACGAACAAAGTCATTAGTCTTGCAGGTTCAAGGTGCATCTGTAATCTTCCTGCATCCCCATTCCAGCCTATTACCTCCAATTTAGATCATCTTCCTTGTTTTCCATCTGAAACAGTCTGCAGTGAAACTCTGAGCCAGCACAACTACTTGCTATGGAGACTTATTCCTCAGTGACAGGAGCAAATATTTCTGCACCAAAATCAAAGGCCCGTTCTCTGAGGAGCCCCTTCTCAGCACTCACTGTCCCAGAGCAAGGCAGGGTGGGAGATGGAAAACCAGGCAATCTCCTTCTCTGTACACTTGGAAAAGTTTAACTAATTAAACCAATTATGTTGCAACAATGATATGAAATTAAAGGGATTTTTTGCTTAAAAATAACAGAAAAGTGAGCTCTGATCTACTTGTGTGTGCACGTCAATATGAGGCACCTATTGCAGAGCTGCTCTGGGGCAGATGTTTGATGAATTACTGAATAAGATCCTGCAGACTCTGTCTGCATCCCATGTTCCATCTTCTTCTTTACATATTTTGTTGTGACTTATTGCCCAGCCCTTGCTGTTTATGTTTGTGATAGTCAAATATTTCATAGAATCACAGAATTTCTTTGGCTGGAAAGGACCTCAAAGCTCATCTTGTTCCACCCCCTGCCATGGGCAGGGACACCGTCCACTGTCCCAGGTTGCCTCAAGCCTCTTCCAGCCTGGCCTTGGACACTTCCAGGGATCCAGGGGCAGCCACAGCTGCTCTGGGCACCCTGTGCCAGGGCCTGCCCACTCTCATTGTAAAGAATATATTCCCAATACCCCATCTAAATCTCTCCATAGGAGTGTATTTTCCAGCAGCCTGAGAAAGAGGGGAGTTCTACCAAGTTTTGTGGCCTCCGGGACCTGCAGCCACAGATCTCTTTAGCCACAGCTCTTGCTGCTGCCCCCAAGTGCAATTTCCTAGCAGAGAAGGACTTTCTGAGCTGCTGGAGCACTGGCAGCAGCACAGCCCTGTGTCTGCAGAGGTGCAGCCTCCCTGCCATCCAAAGGGAAAAGTCCTGCAGGTTCTCACTGCCAGCTCAGGACTTTGCCCTTGTTAGGGAAAAAGTGAAGCAAGTTTTGCTTTGGCTTGTGGGAAAAGATGGATGTGATAAAGCAAAAAGAGGGTCAGGCTCCAGGACTTTTCCATCTAATTTTTGTTCAGTGAGGTGTGGAAGTCCTAAGGGACGTGCTCCCCTGGCTGGGTAAGGAATCCTTCAAAACCAGGCAGCACCACTGTGCAAATGAGTTTAACACCAGAGCTTCCACCAGGGGTTTAGATCAGCCCAAGTTTTGTTCCTATACTGTTCCTTCTACTGATCTTCATCTCAAGGTCTGCACAAATGGTGACACCCAGACTGGACCTATACAATTGTCCCCTCTGCTTAAACAAATGCTGAGGTTTGGACTATGAGGCAGTTGTTGATGTACTGCACTGAAGTTAAAAGGAAGTTGAAAAATTACAGCTTTGGATTTTTTATGATCCTTGCTGACAGGATAATAACAGAATCATGGCTTGTACTGCCACAGGATGGTCCAGGGGACCACTTGAACTTTGGAAGAGTTCTCCCTGGGATCAAATCTCAGTCTCAAATTTATATATATATATATATATATATAAACATCTATCTCATATATATATATACATACACACACACATCTAAACGAGCTTCTATGTCTGCACTTTCTTCCCAGACACTCATCACTGAGAACTCTCCAAAGCATGCCTGCTAAAATCACAACTGACACATAGAAGGCAGCTCTTGTGTCCCAGGAATGCTGAAACAGGAACATCACTTGCAGGAAATTTGCCATTTAAATTAGGTTTTCAGATTCCATTGGCAATTTGAATCCTACTTCCCCCCCTTGCCAGTGCAGTCCTCAGTGGTTGCCCTAGAGCTGCCCCAGTGCTGCCCGGGCTCTGCCCTTGCCCCTAGGTGTGTTGTGGCACAGCTGCAGCACCCAGAGCTCGCCATGAAGTACTGGCCTGGAGTTTGGCTCTGCAGCTCCTGAGATACCCCTGGCAGGGCTGGAAAACAATCTCAGCCACAGCAGGGAGGAGGTGACACAGCCTGGCTGGGGAGACACCGTCACATCTCCCCTTCCACACTCATCTCCAGCTCCGGGCTGGGAAGATGCAGCTCCAGGTGTGACAGATCAGGAAACCACCCCCAAACAGGCTGTACCTGCTTCTCCCACCGAGGGACACAAACACCCTTGTCCTCCTCACCTGTAATTTCATCTCTTAACCTCTGGGGTTCTCTCCAGCTCCCAAATTGGGTTGCATTAGCCCAGCAGAGCCTTGATGGATTTACCTGCTCCAACATCTCCCAGGGCTTCCTTCTCCTTTTTGCCTCCTTCCTCAGTCACAGCCATGTGTGCTCTGAGTGTGGGAGGACAAACACCATCATCCACCCAGACTTACTGTGTCCCACTCCTGGGAGTGTCCAAGGCCAGCTTGGACAGGACTTGGAACAACCTGGGCTAGTGGAAGGTGTCCCTGCCCATGGCAGGGGGTGGAATGCATGGGCTTTGATGTCCCTTCCAACCCAAACCAGCCTGTGATTCTGTGAAATTTATGTGTCTCAGAGTTACATATTGCATATCACACATATGTTCTATTTTAAAAATACTGTCTCTATTATTCTTAATAAAGTGCAAAATTTCTGGGGTTTTTGTTGTTGTTCTGACCTGTACAGAGCTGTGAGTTTTGCCAGCAAACCCAATAGTTTTCCCACCCTGCCCAATGGCAAATTTAACTGCAAAATGACATTTGTGACATCTATTTATAGCGGGTGTAAAATCCCTGCAGGGAGCTGGTAAATCCCCTCTCTGTGTTCAGATAGCAGGGGCCACAGCTTTGCTTTTCCAGTGTGGGAGTGGGGCTTCATTATCTGATCCTGGTGATTGATGCCCTTCCCAAGTAATCTTTCAGATAAATGATCCCTCCCCATCTCATTTCCATAACTATTTTATCACGGTGTGAATTAGTTCTTCACACTTTGCAGAGTTATGTCTCCAACAGGAATTTTTTTACAGAGCAATAGAAACATCTATCAAATAAAAACCATCTCAGCGAGTGCTAAATATCTCCTAATAAGCCTCATAGCCTTCTCTTCAAGCAATTAAAATATTGACATTTTTTCATCAATTCCTTCACAACGTGAAGACAGGTGAGAAAACCCAAAGCACGAAGGAAGGACCAAGAAGAAGGTAGGGATGTTTGCTAGGACACCACAGGGAAAAACAGTGAGGGATTATCCAAATAAAACACAATCCAGATGTAAACCCCAAATATGTGAAAACCTTCCTTGTCAATATCCACAAGAGTTTCCTAAAACATCTCTTCCTGTAGGAAAGTAGCTTTGAACTAAATTAATAAACAACTTGAAAAATAGGTTTTGGAAGATCTGGAGACAGGAAAAGCCATTACTTGCAAGGGAGTTTGGGTTTGCTTAGATTGCTTCCCTTGATTCTACTCTGAGGAAAGGGTGAGAATAGGCAAAGTTGGGACCAAGATTTGGCTGCCCTTGAGGCAGTGTCAGAAGAGAGGAAGAAACCTCTGGAGGATCAGTTCCAGATGAGTTTCTCCATGTGCTAGGACTCACTATAAGCCCATTTTTCCAAGGGTCTCGCTTAAATCTAAATGTCCTCTCACACTGAAAGAAGAGTAGAACTAAAACCGTGGTGCAGATTTGTGGGTGTGAATGGCTGCCTTTAACCACAGAGCTCTCACAGCTCACCACTGGGACATATTTCAGGTGCTTTCCTCAGCACTATACTTACATTTCTTTAAAAAAAAATAGTATATGTAAAACCTTTTCTTAAGGACAGAATATGAGATCAGAGGAAAAACAATGATGATTATTCAACCTCTCAAATATTTCAGTATTTTTAATTTAAAAGTCATTTTTGCTAAAACAGTTTTCCCATCCACAACTTGACCAAACGTGGGCCACATATAAAAAACTGCCTTTCAGAATTATTTTCATCCCAGCTGTTCACAAGCCAGGTTTTAAAGGAGTACCTGATGCTATCATTTAACTAGCAGCTGGCAGCAGAAAAAAGCATCGAGGTTCAAACCCCAGCACTTCCAAGGTGTTTAATCGTCACTTCACCCCATTTTCAGAGACTTCCAGGCCCCCACAGGCAGAAGCTGAGGGTGGCAGCTGCCTGGCAGCTCCTGGGCTGCCGTGACTCACATTTTCCTTGGCAGCAGCCAGGATTTGTCCCAGCAGCTCTGCCAGGGACCCCCCTCCCCACCTCCTGCAGCTCCCTGGTGGTAAATGTGATGCCAGCTGGGCATGCCGAAGGGTCCCTGGGCTGCAGCACTGCTGGGCACGGCTGGGCACAGCTGCAGAAGGATCCAAGGAGCAGCCTGGGCAGGGAACCTCTGGAATACGATCCCCCACCACCACCACCATCCGATGTAAGCTGTTGTTGAATATTTGATGGTGGCAATGGAAGGTTGTGGCTAATCACGGGTCAGGAGCCATCCCTTCCATGCCTTTTTTACCTCTCCCTTTAACGAGCAAAGCTCTGCCCTGATCTCCCTCGCCAGGCTGGTGCCAGGAGGGCTCCTCTGCCTGCTCCAGCCGGGTGGCCATGGCCATGGTGGGGCTCTGAGTGGCACGTGCAGCATCAGGTGAGGCCCGAGCCCTGCAGGTACCTTTGGTGTGCCTACCCTGGTTACCAGGACACACAACCCAGCCTGCCTCCTCTCCCTGCACAAGCTGGAAACCCAGTCTGCTGCTCAGGCACAGACAGCTCCCTCGTTATCCAGCAGGGCTGTTGGCAGCGCTCCCCACGGCTGTGCATTGCCCCACCTCAGAGCGGGGCTGCTCTTACATCGCTGGGGTGCTCTGCATCATTTTTATTCCTCCTATAAAGTATGTGTGGTTTTACATAAGGCACAGCATTCACTGGGATGGGAAAAATTGGGAATGCAGCCACAGAATCATTAGATCCCCAACCAGGTGACTTTGTTCCTGCAATAGCACGAAATGACAGACCTTTGTGTCAGCGTTCCTGAGCTCCAGGAGTTCAGGGGACATGCGGCTCCTCTGGACTTGCCTTTGCTGCAAACACGGCTGTGCATTAATGATGGACTCATTTACAGTCCTTTCAAGCTGATGCCAAACTGTCCTCCTTGTAACTTCTTAAAAACCTTGGTGAAATTTGGATAAACTGCACGGAATCGCCACCCCTTCTAAATCAAGATTTTTGGTGAAATCAAACATGCTTCCCTCCATGTCCTGAACTTTGCTCCTCATGTCCTGTGCTTGTTCCTCATCCTCAGCACAAGCTGAGCTCCCACTGAGATGTCTTCTGAGCCTTAGTGCTCCCACATAATCTTTGGATTCTCTTTAAATTTTCTATTTCAATAGAAAATGTTTATGCTTCAATATAGCCTGGCATTACCTGTGGTGCACGTGGAGCTCAGTTTTCTGCTTCTCTGGGTTTGTCTCCCGCAGATCTCTGAGCCAGGACACCACTGGATGTGCATGTGGGAAGAAGGACCCAGCAGCTTTCATCATCTTCCTCTTCCCCTTGAAGGATTTGCTGTCCTTTGGAATGGTCTGTGTGAAACTGTGCCAAAACAAACAGCATTCCTTAAATTCAATTTGTTATTTCTTGAACAACAGAAGAAAACATAGTACTCTTGGGTATATAATATGCAAAGTATGCTTGGGTTTATTATTTGAATAACTCAGACAGCTTTGCCTTTGGAGTTCAGGGAGAGAAGAAATAACATTCTCTACCCAGAAATAAAGCTGGTTTTCTGAGCAACATCCACAAATGCTGTCCAAGGTGCTTTCCTGTTTCTGTCCGTGGCTGCAAACTGCACGTCCCTCTGTCAGCCATGTGGAGACATGCATGGTAAAAGCACATCAGAGCCCATGGGAAGCTGCTCAAATTGCCCCTTGCTCCGTGTCACCACCCCCAGGTTCCTGATCACTCATCCCATCACGCTCCAGCCCACCCCACTGCTCTCCTGGTCACACCTGGCAGCTCTTTCCTGAAGCCTGGATGACCTAATTTACCCATTCTTTAAAAACAACCAAACTAAAAGGACCCCACCCAACCAACCATATTTTGGAGTTGGGAGGACTGCCTGGAGATGGGAGACACTCGGAATCACAGGATTTCTTCTCCTCTGCCTGTGTTGCTGAAGGATTTTAAGTCCTGATCTCCCCTGGGAGGCTGGGGCTGTCCCACCCCTGGGAGTGCCCAAGGGCTTGGAGCAACCTGGGCTAGTGGAAGGTGTCCCTGGCCATGGCAGGGGGTGGAATGAGATGATCTTTAAGGTCTCTTCAAACCCAAACCATTCTGTGATTCCATGTCACAGTGCCCAGGAGAGCCCCTGCCCCATCAGTCCCAGCCACCAGGACAGGATGGGAAATGCTCCATCCTGGGGGTCTGGGGTTGAGCCAGGTTTGTAAAAGAGGAATCCAGAAGTACCAACAGAAGTTCTGCTAATTTAATACCCAGAGCACCCAGTCTCCCCAGTTGCACTCTACACTTAAGGCTCTGCTCACAGCTCCTAAGCAGGAACAGCAGGAGCTCCCAGGCTGCACTACCAGCTCCAAAGGGACCAGCACCACAGGAGAACTGGCCCCTGCTCCTTCATGGGTACACAATAAATGCTTCCACATAAATTCAGGCCTCTTAAAATCAACAACACAACGATGAAACAAATAAAGCAGCAGCACTCCACAGGCTGCTGGACTCTCCTCTCTCAGCCTTCATGCTCAGCCAAGAACTCCCACAGAAACGTTTTTATATCTCAAGACTACTTGAGACTAACCTAAGTACTGCACTTTCACTGCCAAATTTAATTTCTTCATGGAGCTCTCAGCTCAGTTAAAAGCTTGCCAGTCTTTCTGCGGGCTGAGTGCTCTTCAGGCCACTGCCTGGCCTCTCCCGTGGAGGCACAATTAGCCACAGGAAGGCTAACGAGCCTGCACTCCATGGCCTGTTAGTTTTTCCCATTCTTCTGCATTCAGGGAGCAATTCAATATTTGAAATACACCTTCTATAGAGGCTGTTGAAAGTCACCCTCCTGCAAGAACAGCACACAGGGACCCTCTACAGTCACAGAATCCCAGGAAGATTCAGGCTGGAAAAGCCCTGCCAGCCCCTGGAGCCCACCCTGTGCCCGATGCCCACCTTGGCTCTCAGTGCCACGGCCAGTCCTGCCTTGGGCACCTCCAGGGCTGGGCACTCCAACCCTCCCTGGGCAGCCCCTGC
>JAWWTY010000022.1:1140493-1166905 GCA_035222235.1 Margarornis squamiger
CCCCCCTCCTGGCAGGGACTTGCAGAGCCAGAAGGTCCCCCCTGAGCCTCCTTTTCTCCAGGCTGAGCCCCCCAGCTGGTTCTTACAGCACTCACTCTCCATTCCCTTCCCCAGAGAGAGGATGAGGTGCTCTGGGGGAGGAGGATGAGCTGCCCTTCAGGCATTTGGGTGCCAGGACATGGAGACAACACCAGCAATGCCAAACCAGCAATGCCAAACCCATTGTGAGGTGGTGCTGGAGCCACAGCCCAAACCCACACAGGGAGAAGGCAGTGAGGAAATCTCAGCCAGCACATGTGAGGGTGAGAGGGCAGAGCCTACTGGGGGGATATTTATAGTTTGTCGTGATAGAAATCTTCAAAAAACCACAGAGCGAGAGAAAGAAACAGAGACATTGCAGTACCCAGAGTAAATTGGAGAAACAAAATTAGAAACAATCTGTGTTTCAAAAATGTGGTCAACAGAATGCATCACCATGACAATTCTTGCTAGAAGCAACAAGGGAGGCTTCCTGGCAGTGCTGAAGGAGGGCTCATTCGGGAGTGGAGATTCATCAAAATGCAATTTACAGTACCAAAAAAAATATATCTGTAGTGGCATTTCATTGACTTTTATTCTTAAAATGTGAGAACAAGACTGGAGAAGCATTGCCTTACACTGAATTCTGTGAAAATCCTGATCCTGACAGAAAATCAGAGACATCTTTAGCATCTTCCTCAGTGGTTGCGTTACAGACAAAGCTAAAATAAGGAGCAAAGATTTGTATCACAGATATAAAATGAAATCAAATGAGATCTTTGTATTAAGGCACACAGAGGTGGGTTTTAAATTATAAATATGGTCCTAAAAGGAAATGTGAAGAACAGATTAAAATGCCTAGGCACTGAAAAATAAGAAATTTCATTCCTTTTATAAGTCATCAACTGGTGTAAAATATGTAGACTATGGAGCACCAAATCACAGCATAACAATCTTATACAGGGGCTAATGATCTCACTCAACTAATGAGGTAATCAAAGTATTCTCTGGTCTGCCTTGCAGCAGGTGAGCTGATGGCCCACAGGGCAGGGGGACAGGGTTGCTCAGGGCACCTTGTCCTTGGGAATTCCTGTTTGCAGGCTGGCAGTGCTCGAATCTCCATCCTCCTCCCTCCTTCCCCCAACTGCCACCACATCCCAGCTACTAGAGAAGAGCAGAAGTCGATGCATTTTTAATGATGGCTCTTTCAAAACATCACATTCATGAGGTTGGATGTCTTGTCCCCACAGCAGCCCTTGCTGGCACATTGTGTGAAGATCCACAGCCAACACAAATGGATTGTTGTAATTCTGGGCAGCTGAAAGACAATGGCACAGCTCCCGTGATAGATGAGGTCATACAAGTGTGTTCATTTGCATCGTGAGGAGGAGAAGGCTCAGCTGAAAAGAGAGAAAATAAGGTTCAAATCTACCTGGAGAGAAAGGAGAGCCAAGGAGCCCCTCACTGCCCAGAGAAGCTGTGGCTGCCCCTGGATCCCTGGAAGTGTCCCAGGCCAGGTTGGACGGGGCTTGGAGCACCCTGGGCAAGTGGAAGGTGTCCCTGCCCATGGCAGGGGTGGCACTGGATGGGCTTTGAGGTCCCTTCCAACCCAAAGTGTTCTGGGGTTCTGGGTCATAAACAAAACAAAGTAATACAGTAATCTTTTGATGGTGAATGAAATCAAAACTATGGTTGGGGGTGGTGGTGGAATGGAAATCACGTCTCGCACCTCCAGGGCTGCACCAGAAGCTCCACTTTAGGGGTTACTATTTACTACATTTTAGGGAGTTTGGCACTGAGGATAAATTTCTTCTCTTAAGAACATAAATCTGTACAATGTGCCCGAATGCTCAGCAGGGTGTACGTGTGTGGCTGGGCCTGACCTTGAGCTGCACAAAAGTTTGTTAAAAAACTTCTCCTTTCAAAAACCCACAATTTCAGGCTGACAAATGCTTCACAACTGTCCATCAATTTCCACAAGTTGTCTTAATTCTTTAGTGCTTAAGAAAAATGTCTTTCTCATCAAAATACTTTGTGTCAAATATTTCATTTTGAATGTTATTCTATGTTAAAAATAGTAAATTACTTAGCAACTAAAATGAAATACGTAACATGGGGTCAAATTGGCTACTTTGTTCATTCTGGGATGAAATGTCAATTTTTCATTATTTTTTATCATTTTTATCATTAAACAGAGCTTGTTGTTGTTGTTGTTGTTGTTGTTTCCCCCAGGCAACTAAGACTTGCCAAGGAATAAAACAAATATATTACTCCCAGGTAGGTCCCATATAAGTAATATATAATAGAGTTATAATCGAACACTGAAACTCCATTATGTTCCCCCTCCTTTGTCAGAGGCAGAACCAGCTGGTTAGAGCAGCACTTGTGTATCTCACTGATATCTAATTCACAGAGAAAACCCACCAGCAGTGAAATCAAGGCCAGCTGTAGAGAAACAAGATAATCAAATACTGTCAGAAAACAGATTATTCACGTAACTGAAACAAAATGAAGAAATGGGAAAAGAGACAATGTGTATGATATTCATAATAAAATTATTTTTAATTTAATGGCACTATAACTCCTTTACAATTTGAAGTATGACATGAAAAATCAGCCTGGGTTAGTGGAAGGTGTCCCTGCCCGTGGCAGGAGTTGGAACTGGGTGAG
This sequence comes from Margarornis squamiger, assembly GCA_035222235.1. NCBI lineage: Eukaryota > Metazoa > Chordata > Aves > Passeriformes > Furnariidae > Margarornis > Margarornis squamiger. The sequence goes on from JAWWTY010000022.1 coordinate 1,143,182, forward strand.
CTTTAAGGTCCCTTCCAGTCTGAACTATTCTATGATTCTATGATGATTCTGTGAAAATAGGGGGGTCAGATCTCTCTCACACAGCACTTGTGATGATGGCAGCAGGACCAAGCAATCTCTGACCTCAGGAATTTTAAGGAAAATCCCCAATTTCAATATCCTTGTGAAAGGCTCAGCTTCCCCACCTCTTTCTTACATCATGACTTGATATTGCACCTGGAATTGAACAATAAAATATTGCCCTGTAAGTGGAAAACCATAACTTAGCACAGAATCACTGAGGTTGGAAAAGACCTCCAAGATCATCCAGTTCAACCTTTGACTGATCCCCATCCTGCCAAGTAGATCAGAGCCCTGAGTGCCATGTTTACCAGTTTTTGAACCCTGGGCAGCCCTTTCCCCATTTATCCACTCTTTCTGTGAAGAAACTTTTCCTAAGATGCAACCTGAGCCCATTTCCCCTTGTGCTGTCCCAGGCTGCCTGGGAGAAAGGGCCAAGCCCCAGACAGGCTGGATCCAGGGTCAGAAATGCTGTCCATTGGGATAACAAACAGTGACTGCACATCAGCAGAAACCAAAGCTCCTGCACCCCGCCCTGGGTGCCCTCGCCCCGGTGTTGGCAGGGGAAGAGCTGGGCTGCCTGAAGCAATCAGTGCCTTGGCACCAGCTGCCCCAGACTGCTTTGTGTGCTCCATCCTCCATGTCCACAGTTCATGGTGACAGTGAAGGGAATTAAGGTGTTCCAGAGCCATACAAGGTGCAACTTTGCTCCTGCGTCATAAGCCACTTCTCCAGAGCACAAAGAGAAAACACAGGTTGTTCCCAGGAGCACCACGATGGCAGAAGCAGCGTGAGCCTCTGTGGGGACGGGGAAGAAACCCGGTGTTGTGATCCCACCTCCAGAGCAGAGCTTCTCCAGCCTCCCCATGGCTGGGGACCCCGTTGGCACCAGGGCTGGGACCCTGTTGAGATCTTTGATGAGCTCCCATCAAACGCAGAGCTCAGGTGACCATTCAGAGCCACAACCTTCTCCCGTGTGTCATTTCAGCACCCAACTGGTGCAGCCCTGGCCACGCTCAGTGCCACGGAGCTGTTTGCTGCTGGGAGCATCCTGCTGGGTGATGTCAGCGGCTCCCCCCAGTGCTCCCAGTTGCCACCGTGGGCTGGGCTGCCTGACTAACACCCTCCCTGTGGAGGGAGCCGGCGGTAGGGAGGGACCCCAGCGAGTGACTCACTTTGTCAGCAGTGCGGTGACAAAGTGCTGCATTTCCTCTCCACCCGTGTCACGGCGCATCAGTCAGCGAGGGGGCACAACTCTCCTCTCCTTCCAGCAATATTTGTGGGGGAAAACGACAGAAAAACACGCTCCTGTCACTTTTTAAAATAAAATAGATGTGAATTTTATGAAAAGCAGCAGATGATCGCTCAGGGATGAGAAGATATTAATGCAGACAGTGACACCTCCAGTTTTGTGCTGCTTAGAGAAGGCACCAGCAGAGCTGCCAGCCTGGCCTGTGGAGACCTGCACTTCATCTTGTCCTGGTGTTATCAGAGGGTGGGAAGGGCAGGTGACACATCAGGAACATGAGGAGCACCAAAAAGCCACAGACACGTCAAATCCTGGACTAGCTTTGAGGCCGAGCTGGCAAAGCATCCTTGGAGGAAACAGAAACACTGGGGCATTTTGAGACATTCTCATTTTTTCAGAATTTAGAAGTCTGTGAAAGGCCCATTGATGCATTTTAAACAGCTTTTACTTTCTAGTATTTATTTAAATTAGTCATTCTTCAGTATTTTACAGGGATGTTCAGCCCTTTGACTGAAACTACATCTGCAATTATAAAATGCAAAGGGCAACAGTGCTCAAGTAAGAAACCTCAGACAGAGAGGTTTGAGCTTCTATAAACCTCATTTATAAGCAGGGCTAAAATGGAGGAGTAAATGGAAGAACCTGATAGCTTCATGTCAGAAGAGACATGAACCGTGACACAGCAGTGTCAGCCAAAGGAAAATGAGCTGTTAAAACACCTGGAGTGGAACAACACACGGGTTCTAAAGTGGCAGATTTAAAAAAAAAACACCTGATAATGGGTCACGAATGATGAAATTTATGCCTTGTTTCTGCTGTGCACTGGGACTTCCACTTTAAAATTTTCAGTCAGAACAGATTAGATTGCCTCCAAATGAAAGTGTCAAGGTAAAACCCAGCAAGTGGAGTTCAACAGCTCTGTAAAAACATTGGCAGCAAGGGAAACAAGCAAACAAAGCTCGTTCTGATTTTCCTTGTAGCCCCTGCAGCCGAGGAACACGCCTTGAGCAGAGGCACTCCAGCGGCAGAAATGGGATGAAATCCAGGCTCTGTAGCAAGGGGCTGCAAGGGAGCTTTAAGTACCTCTTGAAAGATTGTAAAGAAGATTTTTTATTTTTTTTTGGAACTAAAACATGAATCAGCTTTTCCAGTATGGTATAAAACTAAAAATTGAAAAAAGGTGAGCTTTTTTTATTGACCTTCAGGAGAAAAAAATATTCTTGATGGCTGATGGCCATCGGGGCTGCAGAGAACAAGCAGTTCCAGCTCGGGTGATTATTGAGCAAACTACTTTTCCAACCATTTTTTCCCTCCTGCTTCAAGCAATGCCTCAGTACAACTTAACAGCTTCCAATTCAGTAACTAAAAAAACTCAAAGGTCTTTATTTTTCCAGGGTGAGAAGGGCAAACGACAAACCAGCAGCATTTCTGCTGTCAGGGCTCCATAACATTTGTCTGGCACAAGACGTGTCTCGTCACAGCCTGGGCGACTGGGCGCCCACAGTGGCATTTCCAAGGCTTTCTGGGAGGGAGGTGGAAAACTGCACTGCCTGTAAATATCACCAGTAAAAGACTATGGGGAGGAGGAAAACTAATTTTCCTTCTGACCCTGAATGAGTTCCCTCAAAAAATAAAAAAATAAAAAATACAGCCTTGAGTTAATTATTTCTCAGGAGACTGAGGCAAGCAGTGAATGGATCACACCAGTCATAACCCTGGAATGCCTCCTCTTCCCTCAAAGTTTAATACAGCTTTTTGGAACTCTTATCAATTGAAACAAGAGATCTTCCTCGGATCATAAACTTGGAGGGGAATCAGTAAATCCTGCTATTTTATTATACTGACCTTTAGACCACCATCTGTCTTTTTGCTCTTCAGTTTATATATCAGAAAATATCATGATGTATTGGAGCATGAATTGCTCCCACTGCAGAGCTGGTCCTTCCCACCACCACAGACAGACCTTAAACCATTTACTTGCTGATCTGGAAGTTACATTTTCATTGAGTGACTGCTTTAAGCAATGGATATAAAGAAAAAAAAGCCCCTCATTTACAAACCACTTTTAGTTGGTGCCAGCGCTCAAGATTCTGTTATTTGCTTACATCGTCTGCTGCTAAAGTCATATTTTCTCTGTTAAGTCTATGTTTTGAAAATTCCCTGGCATTTTAATTGCCTTGATATTTCAATTCTCTGTCAAAAAAGAGACTTGCTTAAAAAACACGACTTGATTTCTCTGTGGATCCCTCTTTCTCAGAGCCTCCTCAATGCTGCTCACCTTCTGCAGCACTTTGCAGTCCGCTGGCTGCAGTTGTTACCAAAACTTCCACCTTTGAAAGAGGCTGGAAACTCCAGTCCCCTCGGAGAGCAATGGACCAGGAACACTCTGCCTGTGGGCAACTGACTCACAACTAGAGAATGCAGGCTGAGCTTTTCTTTCATTTTCTCAACCAAAGAGCTCCAAAGAAAGAACCAGGTCAAAAGCCCCACTCCAATGGGCTGGGGATGTGCAGAGCTGGAAGTAAAGATTTCCTGTGGGAGCTGCAGTTTGAAATGGTACCTTTGCTCTTCGGTTCCTCCTTTTCCTCAGCGCCCTTCTTTGCACAGTCTGAATTGGAAGATCAGGATTGCTCTCCCTTGAACCTGGGCTACCTGGAGAGCAATGAGGAGACACAACAGGATGCTTAGGTTGGAAAAGCCCTCTGAAATCAAGTCCAACCGTTCCCCCAGCACTGCCAAGGCCACCTCTAACCCATGTCCCCAAGTGCCACATCCACACAGCTTTTAAACCCCTCCAGAGATGGGGACTCCAACCTTGCCAGGGCTTGAAAGAGAATCAAAATCTCTTGAGTTGGAAAGGACCCACAAGGCTTGAGTTCAACTGCTGGCTCTGCACAGGACGACCCCAAATGCCACCAGGTGTCTGATGGTGCTGCATGCAGCACATCTGTTACACGGTACAAGGGCAGCGCTCACAGGTAACAGTTCTATCCACTTCATTTAGGGGAAGAACTCACAACATTTGTCTCCTCCTGTTCTGCTCACTCTGCCTTTGCCTTGCAACACACTCACACACCAGTTCAAACTGGGAAAACTGCAGGGATATTGACTGGTTAAATCCCACTGCAAAGTGTTCTCCAGCTTGGTTTGCTGCAAGAAACACTTTCCTCCAGTGTGACAGCCAATTTGGATGCTTCCTGCAGCACCACGTGTCCTCAGGGCTCCCTCCAGGCATCCTTTCCTGAGGGCTGGGATTAGGGGACCTCCCCACCCCCAAAAAGGCAGCTCCCTGCAGCAAAGGCTCCTGTTTCCAGCTCCCAAGAATTTAGATAGATACCAAATTTCTGCTGCATTTCAGCCATTTTGCATTATGTAACTGGCACTGTGCATTTTTATTCTCTCCCAGTATCTTATGCAGGTTGGAACTATTAGGATCTGCCAAAGCTTATCCATTTTCAGATGTTTCAGGAGAAAATGAGGAAGACTGGGGGTTTTTTATACCAGTAAATAACAGTTTGCCTGCTTCAGTAAGTTAGAGGTTAATGGCTCTGCATGAGAAAACAAGGATAATGGCCAGTTCTAAGCAAGATTCAGTTCTGAGTTGCTTGAAAACTGAAAAGAAGGTCAGCATGCCCAGCCAGGTTCCTCTGTGCTTCTGTTTTATTTAGCTTTGCAAATCAGAGCTCTCTTCATTTCCCCAGTCTCTGGTGAGAGTGTAAAAAAAATGAAGTTGCAACACCGAAATTTTATGTTATTATGTTCCCCATCTTATTATCTAAATTGCTGTGCCATGAGCGAATTCAGACCAGAGGCCTCTATTGATCTACAGCTCTGGGACTGGAACTGCTGGGTTTTTCAAGCCCTGGTGTGTTTACATAGGGCTGCAATAATTTGGAAATCTGTTTACAAGCTGTCCAGTGTAATTGAGGAGGATTTTTCTTGTGCCTTTGAGGTCACATACTTACAAAGGTGAAACTTGCTCCAGCAGCTATTTCAGAAGAATCAAGGACAGAGAACAATTACTCCTGAATGGAGACCACTAAGGGGGAATCCCCAGAGAACTCTAAACACCTAAGGAATAATATAGGTGCACTGAGAACAGGGCAAGTCAGGAGAGGAGAACCTGGGCAAAGTGTTAATGACATTTGAACAAATTGCATATTTTTGTATTGAAAAAAATTTCCAATCTCAGCAATTTCACTCACAGTTTTTTGCCTTCTCTTGCCCATCAATCCCAGCTGGGTGTGTGGGGTCAGGCCACTGCCACCACCCTGTATTTCCTGTGAGAGACCTGACCCACAAGTACCTCTGGAGGGTGAAAACTGATTCTTTATTCTCCCTGGATTCAATGTGTAGGAATTTCAGGCCTGAACTGTAGCATTTAAGAACCTTCCACAGGCATTTTCTCCACAGAGCCGTGCAGTGACGAAGGCAGCGGGGTCAGGTACAAAGCGTGGGCCAATTAACAAGATATCATTCCATAAGTACATTAGTAATAAAGGAAGGCTGAAAAAGGAGCGGGAAAGCCATTAACCAAGGAAGCTGAGTGTTTAATAAGCTTTCCTTGCTTCAGTCTTCATGAAAAAGGCTAACTGAGAGCAGATGGTTGGCACAATAATGCTGTAACAAAGAGGGAAGTTTATAATCTCCTACAAAGGGAATGGGGAGAGTGCCTGGCTAATTTAGATGTTTGCAAATTGGTTATGCTGATGAGCTTTATCTTTGCATACTTAAGGGACTGTCTGAATCAATATCAGAATTTTAACTATTATTGGGGAAGGCTGAAGAGGGAAAGATGGGGGGAAAGTAACCACATCTTTAGACTCACAGCCTAGAAAGTATATTAAAGATCAGCCCCTTCCACCTCCTGCCATGGGCAGGGACACCTTCCACTGTCCCAGGCTGCTCCAAGCCCCATCCAACCTGGCCTTGGACACTTCCAGGGATGGGGCAGCCACAGCTTCTCTGCCCAACCTGTGCCAGGGTCTGCCCACCCAGTGAGTAAAGAACTTCTTCCTAATATTCAATCTAAACCTACTCTCTGTCAGTTCAAAGTCATCCCCCTTGTCCTGTTGCTCCATGCTCTTGCAAATCGTCTCTCTCCAGAAGAAGGAAAGGGTATTATTTTACATACCATTTCCTAAACTGTCCATTCCCAGAGAAATACTCAACCTTCCCAGAAAAGCACTAAGATACCAAGGGTGTGGGCAGCAGCACGCAGCATTGGTTGGGTTGCACCTTCCCAATTGCCTTTCCTCCTGTAGGACACCAAAGCTTCAGAGCTTGGCTTTAGCCTTCAGTACCAACATGGCATGTGGTGACATCTACACAGCCCACCAAGCTTGCTGGAAGACCATTCCTTTCCAGAAAACACTTCTGTTAAAATGAAAAGATGACTCAAGATTCTGAAAGAGCTGCCTTGAACTCAGCATTATTAATCTCTTCATTAATGACTCGCATGACAAAGAAGGGATATGCTCATTAAATTGGCTGCTGTCCCTGGGCAGGGAAGGGCTGCAGCACACGAGAGCATGGGATTAACTTTCAAAAAGGGCTTGGCATGGCAGAAATCATCTTGAAAGGAAGCTTGTTATTCAAGAGAGATGACACAGGTCCCACACCTGGGCAGACATAATCAGTTATGCAGTTCCAGGCTGGGGAATAAGTGGGGAAGGGAGCTGGGGGTGGCTGCTCTGAAAACAGGGACAGGGAAGGAGATCAGAGGTCCAGAAAACATCACCAAGGGATGAAACACAGTTGGGCAATTGAGCCTTAAACAAAATAGAGATTGAGGAGAGAGCTTAGATAGTTAAAATATAGTCAAGATAACAGTAAAGATGAAGGAATGAGCTGTTCTTCAGGGGTTTGCCCCATCAGACATAAGTGAGTGAGGAAGATGAAGGGTAAATACCAGGAGAGAACCCCTGGGCAAGAGCTCTGTGTGCCTGGCACCGCTCTGGGCACAGGGACCAGCTGCCCCCACCACCAAGTGCTCTGCCTGGTGAGCCCTGGGGAACCTGGCCAGGTGCTGACACCAACCCCTCAACAGCCCTGCAAACCATTTATCAAAAACATCTTTGAATGTGAAATGAAAAATTCAGGAAGGTCAATTAAACTGTTCATGGATATTTAATAACAGAGAAGATGAGAAAAAATAACCAAATAAATTACTTGTTCTGAGTTACCCCTCCATTTTACCTGCGGTTCATTACTGACTCAGATTAATGAACGCTGAAAAGATATTACTCTCCTATGAATACTCAGCCTTTGCTACCTGATGGCAATTTTTGGAATGAAAAATGCAGTGTATCAATTCTTGATGAATTTTTTAATAGAGTCAAATGCCAAATGCCCTCCAGTAGTAGACCTATCATTTAAAGTGATCACGTTGGTGGATCAGGCTGTGAAGTTCCCCCACTTCCCCAGGTTTCCTGCTGAAAACACAGGACCCCAAACAGTGGGTAACACGGGAAATTAGCTGGGGAACTGAGCTGAGGCTGGGCAGGGAATTGCCTGCAACCTCCAGAGAGCTCCCCACACTTCAGCTGCTGCTGTTATAAATAGTGGTAACTGTGAAAAGACCTAACCCTCCCCTCGGGGTGTTGTGGGCTTATTTTATTCATTTTCACCTTCAGCAAAGCAGTGTTTGCCAGGGAAAACGCTTTTGTACTTAGCAAAAAATAAAACCTGTGAATCACCAGGGAAGCTGAGAGGGAAAGGTCACCAACTGGCTCCTCCAGAGCAGCAGACATTCATTTTATCAGTGTAGGACCTGAACTCCTTCATGTGATCATCCAGATTTTTAATAGACATGACTTGCTGAAGGTGAAAATCTGGTGTTTCTTCGGGGAGGAGCAGAGGGGAGGTGACAAACAGCACGGGGTTCGGTGCCAGCACAGAGTTACTTACCCAGCTACTGATAAATGAGTTTATTCCCTTTGCTCAGCTCGGGAAGTGGACCAAGACACAAGCCCTGGGAAGAGAATCTGCGGAGTAGCATGCCCTGGGGACACTCATTAGCCCAGCACAGGAGAGTGTGTCTGTCACCAGTGGGGTTCAGCCACCCCCAGGGAAGGTGAACCCCCTGCCCCGAGTTCAGGTTGGACATCAGGAGGAATTCCTTCACTGAAAGGGTGGTCAGACCCTGGAATGGGCTGCCCGGGGAGGGTTGGAGTCCCCAGCCCTGGAGGTGTCCAAGGAAGGACTGGACGTGGCACTCAGTGCTCTGGGCTGGGGGACAAGGTGGGCATCAAAGGTTGGACTCGACCTTGGAGATCCTTTCCAACCCAAATGATTGTGATTCTCTAAGCCAGGCCCCTCACCTCCAGCATGGAGACCCCATGGGTCAAGCAGCACCTTCCTGCCCCGATGCCTCAAGCTGAGCACGAGGAGCCTCAGAAGGTCCTGGTGGATCTGCAGCTCCTGAGGATCCAGAGCACGGGAAACGTCCCACAGAACTTCCACCCCTCGGTGCAGGGGCACGGCAGGTGACACCGACACCTCCCCATCACCCCAGGTTTATGGGCAAGTGACCTTTGCAAGGCATGCTGTTCATTTATTGCCTTGGAATCCAGGTGACTAATGTCCTTGGTTCCTTTGGAAGCCCCTGGCTCCGTAAATCCCGCAGGCACGTTTATGGCTCGGCAGCTCCAACCCCGTGTGAACCCCGTCCTTCAGCGGGACGCTGCTGGGAATAACAGGCCTCAGGAGCTACATAAGAAGCAACATTTTGTCCTTCAGAGCCTTCTAAAGACAGATCAAACGCCTTCCTCCAAGCTAAGCTTGTCCTGCCGGTGATTTAGACTGACGTGCTTCCCAGCTGGAATGGGCTGGGTGTGCGGCACGGTGTGCCCCGTCCTGCAGCACCGGGGCAAACTCCTTCCCAAAGCCTCGGGAACTCAGCAGCCTTGGAGCACACAGCCCCAGCTTGCTCTGAGGGACCGCTCCTAGAAAGAGATTTAAAGGACAAACTGCATTTACCACTCCAAGTGTTCCCCCCAGCACTTGGATTGTCTTTGAATTCTGCTGAGCCCTCTGAGGTTTTTAACAACTTCCACTTGGAGGTGAAATGCTGAGTTAAATGGCAAAGCTATTAAGTTCAAAGGCATTTTAAACTCGTGACAATCATTTTGGACCCTTATCAGCCATTCTGGAGATTTATAGCATATTCCTAGATAATTGCATGTAGAAACATCCACAATTTCCATGTGTGCAAATACACACACACATTATCTCCTGAGCACTTCCACACCTGAACCACTGCAGTAAATACACTGTGAATGTCTTAATTACTCTGCTGCATAAGGCATTGCTTCACACAGAATTCTCCCCTCCTTTCCTACCTTTTCCATTAATCCTTCCCCTAATCAAGAGGAACTCTCTAGAGCTCATCTCATACAAATTTGGCATCAGGACCAATTCCACAAAAATACCTTCCCTTGCTACGTTATATTCTCCAACTTGTAAATTAATAACAAGGAGCCAGACTCTTTCCCCTTGTTCTTATTTTATCCTTTCCTTTGCTCTTATTTTATTTGTCTTTACTCTGATTTTTCTTACTAATATTTCTACTGCATAAGGTCTCTCCTTTTCTCCCACCATTCCAGATGCTCAGATCCTGTCAGATGTTGTGACACATCCCAATTTTCCCATTTTCTGTGCAGAAGGGGATGTAGACAAGTGCCCAAAAGTGTGGGGCAGTGGGGCAGAGCTGAGGGGACTGGCTGTGAGGTTTGGAAATTAAGTGGGAATGTGAAGAAAATTCCCAGCTGGCCAAAGCACTTTCTTGTGCCAAGCTTATTCCTCCTCGCCCTGCTCAGGCCAGGACTCAGCTGAAATCGCTTCAGTGGTTTTAATCACAGATTTATGGGGGTTTATGGCTCAGTGCAGACTGTTCTCTCCTCAGTCAAACCCTCTTGCCCTCAGACTTGGCTTTTCCTGTTCCTGGTGCAGTGCCTTTCCTACAGGTGAGGGGTTGACTCACAGACCTGCAGCTTTTGGAACCACTCAGACCTTTTCTTCACTAAACACGTGTCACAGCAGCTCCTTGGCCTGGTTGGTAAGACCTTTGGTATGTAACTGCTCCTGGTTACCTGTTTCTCCCTCTCCCAGGCTGAGCTGTGGTGTCACAGCCTGGCAGTCACCATGCCCAGGTCCCCTCTTGTGCAGCCACCTCACCTTGGCCAGGATTTCATTGCTTCCCTCTCCACAGAAACCAACATAACCTGCAGACATTTGGCTCTTAGTCCCCTTTTTCAGACCAAACCACACAAGTTCATTTTTGTCCAGAATTAACTCCTTCAGCAAGAAATGAACTGCTACCACGCAGAGATCACACGGTACATCTCACTCACTTCATTCTCTTGTGCTGAGGTGTTTCTACCCAACTCTGTAGTCCTTTCCATTTCCTCTATCACTTGCTCTTTGCATAGAGTTGAGTCCAAAACCAGTTTTCCCTAAGCTTTTCCATCAGCCCCACAAGTAATCAGCCACCCCTGCACACCAGCTATGTTAATGATGTGCCTCATGCCCTGATCTCCCCACCTGCTGCTTTCCTGGCCAGATGCTGCTGCCAAGCAGTTTGTGGTGTCCAAGTTCTCTCCTGCTTTGCTTTAGGACAGTCCTTTCCTTCAACCCATTTCATTTTAATAGCTGTTTTACTCTTTCATGATCCCTTGGCTTTCTCTCCCACTGCAAAATCTCCTTGCTTTTTCTCCCTGTAAAATTTCCTTGATTTTCCAGGGACCAAAATAGCTGCAGGAGGCTCAGCATTTCTGTGGGCATCACATGAACCTCACTTTCTTGAAAAAAATAGGACAAGATGAGAGCTGGGGTGGGTGATTTGGGGGTGCACAGGCACCTTGGGGACATGGAGAGTGACGGGGTCGGGTCCCTCGTTAGGAAGTGGAGGTGGGAGCAGCAAATCTCACACCTCAGAGCAACTTAAAAAGGAAACGGGGACATTTCCTTTAGCAAGTCTTATTAGTCCACACCCAGATTTGGCCCGAGCAGGCACAAATTGCCAAAATGGGAAAATGACACGCTGGTTCCTTAATGGCTGAGATTGCTCTGCCCATTCCTCCCAGCTCTGCTCCGCACACCCGGCGGCTCCAAGGAATTGTACTTGATAAATGACTTGTTTTCCTCACGCTGGTGTTCAGGTGTCGCTGAAGTAGGAGAGTGGAGAATTACAGCCCGTGTGCTGCTGCTATTATTATTATTTGGCAGTAATTCCTCTAACTTTCCTCCCTGGAGAAAGACACAACTAGCTGGGCTCCTGCTCCCAAGGTCATCACACCAGAAAATATTGGCTGTTTGCTTCGATTAGTTCCAATTATCAGGATAATAGTCAATTTACAGTATTTTATGGCTTGCCTTAAATGCAGGACTGGAACACTTATCCCAAAGCATGAGTAACTACAAGACAAAGTCTCCACGAGACCTGCTGGCCCCAGGGGGACCTGGGGGGTCCCCACTATGCCCCACTCCCCAGCCAGGCCTGGGGGAGGCTCCAGCCCTTCCATTTGTACCTCCTTTCTGTAAAAAGGGGAAACTCATCATACAAGGTGTCAAGCAGATTAATTCCTAATACAATTACCACTCTTTGGGCCTCTTTTATGGTTCTCAGAAGGTGTGAAATGAGTAATTTTCCACAGTTTTGCAGGTACAATATTCCCAGTCTCGAGAGCTGCTGCTGCATTCCCACGGTACCACTTCCCTTTCCATGCATTATTTAAATCCCTTCTGACTCACATGGTAATACATCTGTCCCCCCTTCCTGGCCATGTAGCAGTGGCCAGTTGGTTTCTGGTTTAAAAGATGAGGGTTATTTCATTCCAAAGCACAAGCAGTGACGATTAGGTAAGTTTAGATAATTTCCCTCACAACCTCCATAACTTTTCAGCCCTGACAGCTCCATGCCACAGCCACAGCAAAGGCACGGTTGGGGTGAAGGACCTGTCCCAGGGAGAGCAGACACGGTCTCCAGCTGGGACCTGCTCCACGTGAGCCCTGGAGATCCCAGAGATGAGCATTTCCAACAGCCAAGTGGTGACTGATGGAGAAAGGGAATCAACGAGGGACAGAGTCCTCTAGGTCTCTCATGGCTGACTCTGCTGCCCATTAAGTCAGAGCTTTAAAGCCAACTCAGAGTATTTGATCCCAGCCAAGAGCTCAGAAAACCTAAGAAACACTCGACTATCTCAAGATTCTAACATTAAATGGGTTTGGAGATCATTTTCCTTTTGGCTTTATCTTTCACAATGTTTAACATTACTGTTCCCATCTCCCATTGCATGCCCGTGATCCCAAAGGCTACAAAAGCCTTCAGGGCAGGGCAGTTGAGACCAGATGGCCTTTGAGGTCCTTCCAACCCAAACCATTCTATGGTTCTGGGATGCAAAAATCAAACTTTTTGATTCTAATTTATATGACAAGCTCACAATTGGTAACATCTACTTGGACTTCATGAAACAAACCTGATGGACAAGCCACTGGATGCCCAGGGATGTCCCACTTCTGGATGAAGCTCAGCACTGAATCTGCTCCTCCATGGTTTGGAAGGTCATGGTTCTTTCTGGAGGAAGGGCTGGAGAGTGTTTCCTTCTCCCAGCACTGGAGAACAATTATCTCACCACAGGCTCTGCTCCCATCTCCCTGCCAAGATCCTGGTGTGGGGATCCTGTCTGTGCAACCCACTCCAGTCATGGGAGGAAACCCTGGGAAGAAAGAGAGGAAAAGCATTAGAAATCAGGTCACAAGAGACAGCAGAAGATGTGAGCTGGTGCTTGGTGTTACAGTCATGGTTTGTACCACAGAGTGCTGGTGCTGAGGATAAACTGGCCAAGGTTACAAGTCCCCCACATGCAAGGATGTGATGCCCATAGTTACATATTTCCTTCCAAGTTTTTTACTCTTGATCCCTGCTGTGCTCGTGGGCTGCACTGGGTTCCTGGTGGGAATGAAGAAAGCCATGAAATCCCACCATCACCTGAAGAGAGTTCCTCTTCCAGCTGTAACTCGGGAGAAAAACAGGGGAAAAAATAATCATTTAAACTGCAGGGTCTATAGAACCACCGAACCAGTGCAGGTGGAAGGAGGGGATGGTGAAGCACTTTCCGTGCTTTGGGGGCTTTTACAAGTGTCACTCCTGAAAAATGCCCCAGGATGTGACCCTCCAGTGCTCTGGTGCTGGGGGGTGAGGAGGAGGAGGAAGGGAAGGCTCCAGGTAAGGCTGGAGATTTCAACTCTCCAACATCTGGGAAATCATTTCTGTCTGACGTAATCTGGGGCATTCTGCCAGAACAGCTCTGAGCTCAGAAAGGATCACATTGAACACAGGGACCAAACCCATTAATAAGGATGGGTTTGTGCGTGAGGGGGGACAAGGGAATCATCCCCACCTGTCTGTGAACACAAATCCTGGGGGGGTCTCCCAGGAACCCACACCCACACAGCTGAGCAACTCTTACTGGGATTTTCCATTCTAGCACCGAAGATATTTTTACAGCAGAAACAATAAAAATAGGCTTTTAGCTTCATTTATCTTCTCTGTGTTTAGACATTTTCAATTTTTTCCCCAAATTTGTTCTTTTTCTTTTTTTTCTTTTCATTTTCTTGTTTTCTTTTCCTCTGCACAGAACACTTAGAAATCCCTGCAGGTTCTGCTGAGTCTTCCTGACCATTTGAGATGTTACAAAACTAGGAAGATTAGACTGGTTTTCAGTAATTCCTGCCCTCCAAATAGTTCTCAGTTGGCTCTACAACTACCCAGTATTCCCACAGCATTCCCACCATTCCCACACTGCTCCTGCTGGCAGCATTATATCTGGTTTGCAACGGCAAAATTGACTTTCAGCTGCTCCCACAGCACAGAATGGACTAGAAAAGGTAAAACACAGTGAATGTCAGAGGGAGTTGGAGGGAAATTTAAGGAAGGAAACATTGAAATTATACTTCTAGGCAAAAAGAGGGTCTAAACAGCAAGCTTGATTTGCCAGCCCAAGAATTTACCCAGGAAATGGAAAAGAGCCCAGACACTCAGCAAACTGAAATGCAGCAGGAAAGGGAAACTTCAGAGGGAATGACCCTGAGCTGGGGCTGATGAGTTTGATTCAATGTTTGTTTTAATTTCTCAGCTTGTTCATTCCCGCCTTAATTGCTCAATGGAAAAGTGCAATCCTGGAGGGATTTCTAAAAGGATTTTTCTCCATTACTCAAATTATCTACAGTCTAAGGAAAGTGATAAAAATGAATTACAGCTCTTGGTATTAAACTACCCAAACAAATTATTAGCATATAAAAACTGATATGATCTATTCAGATGCGTTCCCCTGAAATATGGCCCTTAGCACAGTGCACCTATCTGGAATCATAAAACCTGTCAAAGGTACCAAAAGTTTATTGCCTTGGAAGATTCATGCTGCAACCCTGGAACACTTGATTTAGGCCCCAGCAGCCGTTTGTAATTCTTGCAGACACACAAGCAGTTCAGATTTATTTAAATAGAGACAAAATAATTTAAGAAGACAAAGCAGCCTTTCCCCCTAATCAGATGAGATAGAAATTATTTCAAGGCACTCAGAGGAACAAATTTGTCATTTTTCTTCCTCTAATTGTGTACTACAATAAATCCCTCCATGTGAATTAATTTCTTAAACATAACAGTTATTTATTAAGACAACAAAGCAAGGGTGATAATGTACAAGCAAGAAGTGTGTTACCCCCAGTGGTGCCACGGCAGCTTTTGGTAACTGCCTGGGCCCTGGCAAGTTGTGCAAGTGGGTGATGCTCCTGTGGGCTCACACACTTGGCTGCTGTTCCTGTCCCCATGTCCTCACCAGACCCCCCAGCTCTCACAAGAGTTATTGCTTTCCCCAGAGCAGCTCCCCCAGGGCAGAGACTGCCTGGCAGAGTTTGAAAAAAAAACCACCCAAATTTCTTTCACTGATGTAGCTCTGATTAAGTTTTTGTTCTGTGAATGAGGGGAAAATGACAATAGGGAAATTTCTTAAAACAAATAAAATGTGAAACAGAGAGAAACAGCAGCGACCAGACCAGGCTGCAGTAACAGAGTCCCTGACAGCACCATTTCTGTGCAGCTTGGGACGTAACCACGGCTCCTCCCGACAGCCTCAGCTGGGAATTACCTGCCACTCCCATCACTTTTAACCAAGCCTCAGAGAAACCAAAATTCAGGCTGCTCTTCTTGAAATGCTTCTTCTCCAAACACACTATTCCAGCTCTTCCTAGGTGCAGGCACTCCCAAAGAAAGCAAGCCCTGTGCTCTGTGTGGGATCTGTCCTGGAGTTCTTGCCTTTTCCTGCCATGGTTATAAAGATTAACTTCAGTTGTCAGAAACTGCAGTGAAAAGCACTGAAAGCTCAACTCTTAATTACAAAGGGAAACAGAAAAACGTGGCAATTAACCTTTATTAATGCTAACAGCAAAAAGGCAAGGTGAGGGCTGCTGGGTTTGTTACAAGGCAGGAAATCCTTGACATCTGCAGTGAACCCTTCCCTGGGAGCTGACCGTGCCTAAGGAAGGGCTTGGGATGGTGTTGCTATTACTGCCAGACAAAAGGATATTCACAAAACCAGCAAGTCAGAGGCTACAGAGAAATCCCAGTCTTTAACATCCTAATAATCCCTTCATTTTCTCTGCTTGAAGCAGAGAAAAAGAGGAGCCAAGGCATCAGTACCACTATGGGCTGGGCCATCACCCCCACACGTGGTGTTGGCAGGACAGAGGGACCTCGTGGAAGCCAAAGCTGAGCCAATCACCCAGTTTGAAGTACAAATGCCTCATGTAAACCAGTGTTTGACACATACTGGTTTCCTTAGGTGCCTCTTCTGGCTTGCCATGTGCTAAACACCCATGTCTCCTGCTACAACAAACTTGCAGGACTGCAATAGAGGTGCAGAGACAATTCCTGACACATTCCAAAGGGGGAATTCATGAATATGATTATTGCAAAAGCCACGAGAAAACAACTTCATGCTTGGCTGCAATCTGCTGCACTCTGGTCCATCTACTCTGCTGAAAAAGCCATGTATAGAAATGTTTTAATGCCATTTGATGTCTCTGGGAGTTGCACTGTGAGGAAATACATCACCATCTCACTCTCCCTTGGGGCTGAGTACGTGAATGTACCACACTGTGCAGCAACAGCCACGGGGTGCATTTGGAGGATGGATGTTGTTCCACCAGGTTTGGTACAAGAGAGGAAAACCTTCTCAGTGAGCCTGAAAATACTGAATTCTGAAAGAAACTGCAGGATCTGTGAGTCTGTACAACCTTCCCAAGGTTTTCTAGGAATTCTCATGGAGCTCAAAGTTTAATGAAGAAAAGCAGTGGGCATCTTCCTAAACCACACTTCATTTCAACTATACTTTTGTGTTTGCCATCTGATAAGAAGATTGCAGTGATTGCCTGATCCTAGAGGATACTGATGTGATGTCATTGCTGACTTCAGGGCACACGTGCCCACTTAAGCCAAGCTGTGCTCAAGCTCTTATGGGCTTATTTCATACCTGGACTCCTCCCTGGACTGCTTAATGACTTGGGGTTTATGGTCATCGAAGGACATGAGGGTTTGTCACATAAAATAACCTATTTATGTAGCAGAGATTTAAGTTCCTTGAGGCCAAGGACTGTGCTCTACACACTAACTACACTCTATTGCAGTTATTAATAATAAGTAGGTTTAGTATAATTTTCCCAACTTTTCCCCCTCTCTCCTTTTCTATTCAGCCTTAAGAAAATGTCAGTGTTCCTTTCTTTTTGCAGCTCAATCTCCATATGTTTATCAGCTCCAATTGTAGCATCTAATACAGATGACACCTACTTTTTAATGTAGGCAAGAAAAGTCATTTTCTCTGTCCTGATTTCAAAACGTGTTCAAATTGTAGCCACAAAGAATACACACATGTTAATGTAATAGGTGCCAAAAACCCTCCATGTGACTCAAGAGGAACGAGCACCAACTTGATCCAGCAATGAGTTTGGGGGATAAAACAAAAATCTGCCACAGTAAAAGCCAACAATTATTCTTCCCTAATATATGACACAGTGTGGAACGATAAATATTGCATTTTCCTGGATATCAAGAGAGTATCCTTTCTGTCCTAATTTTTACTGGAGAGGGTTGAGACTCTGGCACAGGGTGCCCAGAGAAGCTGCGGCTGCCCCTGGATCCCTGGGAGTGTCCAAGGCCAGGTTGGATGGGTTTTGGAGCAACCTGGTTTACTGGAAGGTGTCCCTGCCCATGGCAGGGGGTGGCACTGGATGGGCTTTAAGGTCCTTCCAACCCAAACCAATCTGTGATTCTCTGTCCTTTAGGGACACAGGAATGGGGCTCCCTGGAGCCACTGTTGGCTGTGGGAGTGGGGTCAAAGTGCTTAAGTAATCCTCCCATGGTTGCATAAGACCCAATTAATGGATTTTTCATGGAATGCAAGACAAAATGAGGATGATAGAGGCTTCAGACTAAATTAATGAACAATTAATATAAACTATTGTCTGAAGGAGGCAATAAGATGTAAATAAATCATAGCTTAAAGCTACTCCTGATTTTGTTCATGTAGCACCAGGCCATATTTCCCACAGAGAATAAGGTCAGCTTTAAAGCAAAGATTTAAGAAATGCCAAATAAGAGGATCCTTTTCACCTGGAGGCTTTATTTGCCGACACAGAGTGCGGCACAGCCGTTTTGGCACACACAGCCACCAGCACTCACCTCCTGGGTCACGGCACGTGTTCCATCCTTTTAGGCAGAGCCTCGGGATTATTGATCACTCGGATCAAAGAGCTGGGGCTGCGGCCGCCTCCGAGCCCGGGATGGGCTGAAGATGAATGGATCTGTTCCCAGTCTGCTCCTGGGGGATGGAGGAACCAAGGAAATTGGTGAATGTTAAGTATTTTTCTAAATGGCTGTCAAGTCACTTCCAGAGTGCAAGTAATGAAGCCACTTCTCTCTATCTGTTTTGTACTAACCTGAGCGGTGCTGAACTGGAGCCTGAAAATACCTAAACCCCTGATATTTGTGTGTGTGAGGCATTGCTTAAATCCTCATCAGGGCAGAACAAAACTTGACAAGGGATGGGGAAGGGGACATTTAACCTGGAGAAAAAGACGTTCAGAGAGGATCTTACACTCTACAATGCCCTGACAGGAGGTTGTAGCCAAGCAGGGGTCAATCTCTTCTTCCAGGTAACAAGGGATAGCACAAGAGGAAATGACCTCAAGTGGTGCTGGGGGAGGTTTAGATTTAATAATGGGAAAACTTTCTTCCTGGAAAGGGCTGTCCAGCCCTGGCACAGCTGTCTGGGGCAGTGGGGGAGTCCCCATCCCTGACAGGATTTAAAAGCTGTGTCAGTGTGGCACTTGGGGACATGGGTAAGTGGTGGCCTTGGCAGTGCTGGGGGAACAATAGGACTCGGTGACGTCGAAGGTCTTTTCCAACCTGAACAATTGCATGACACTGTGATTTACACCATTAATGCCAGTTATGAACCATTTCCAGGAAGGGGGAAGAACCACCAAATTCCAGAGGAAAGCAGGGGCTATCACACACCATGACTCTGCCACAGGGACTAATCCTCCCCGGGAGAGAGGAGCTGCCTTTTGGCGCTGCCTTGATGCAGAGCACTCATGGATTATGTGGCACTGCTGTGGCTGGGAGCAACGTGGGATCACTGAGCCCCCTTCAAGGGATGCAGACTCCCCTCTCCTCTCCCAGTGCATTAGAAGAGCTCCCAGCAAGCTGTGACTCCTGCCTGGAGCACACAGTGCCCGTCTCCAGCACCACGGATTCCCTGGGAGGGCCGGGAGCAGCAGGACTGACACACATTGCTCACTGCACAGGAGGACTGAGGGAACACCTTCACTGCTCCCCCCAACATTCCCTGGGGTTCCTACAAAAATGTCACCTCCACTGAAATAGCCCAAAGAAATAACAAACCAAGCTCCTCATCCTCCCACCACCAGGGAATGGGGCTCCTTCCTTCCCCTCCCTGACACCGTGCTGACTCTGGGGAAGATTTCCTTGCCTTATTTCTGTCAACCCACAGATAACTTTCCTCCTCTGAGGCAGGACCAGCCTCTGGGATGGCACGAGGCAGGGCATACCTGGGTGCAGGGCTGGCTCTCTGCACGTGCCGTGCGATGCCACCGGCAACGAGCTGCAGGAACATGATGTGTTGTGACAGCTCTCACAAACCTTTACCTCAAGGAGCTGGTGAGAAAATGGCTGTCTGTTTCTGCACAGCACAAAGCATGTTACCTGAGAAGAGAAATTCAATTAGACCATGAAATGTGCACCGTCTCAATAGTAAAAACAGATTTCCAGCATTATTGGTTTTTTCACTCTTTTTATAGGATCTCTTTTTGGTGGCCTTCCTTCATGCTTGGAATACTCTCAAGGAGGAAACAAAGTCTGTTGTTCCCTAAATAATAAACTGAAGAGGGTAAAGACACAGATATAGGGAGGGGATTGTGCAGGCTTGAGGCTACAATCATGTTATATGAGGCAGAAATGCAGAGCAGCTGCAGCAAACACAGTAACAGGGGGAAGGAGCAGAGCTCAGTGGGTGCTCCTGCTGCCCATGGCTGAGGTTGAGATCAAAGGTGTGAAATCTAAACCCAAAAATGCACTTCCACCTGAAATTGATGAAAATTATGTGGGTATGTTGTTCAGCCTGGAGAAGGGAGGGCTCCAGGGAGATCTGAGAGCCCCTTGCAGTGCCTAAAGGGGCTCCAGGAGAGCTGGAGAGGGACTTGGGACAAGGCATGGGAGGAGAGGACACAGGGAATGGCTTCCCACTGCCAGAGCCATGCAGTGATCCTCCCCAGACAGGAGGTGTTTAATGCATTCACCATGGAAAGAACATTTCTGGGCGGTTTTGGGGTCCCTAGCACTCAAAAGGAAGATCCTGCACGGAGGATTGGGGATTCTGGCTGAGCCATCCCAAGGTTCATGTCTCTCCTGCCCTGGGAACAGACTGCAGGCAGCCAGTGCTCCACAAACAGCAATCTGACTGTGTCACACTACACTGGGTATTCCCACTGAGGATGCAGGAGTTTTGTTTTCAATTCCACTGGTAATGAGATACAGCCGAGGCTGCTACCAAGCACAAAATCTATTTAAAGTATATTCCAAGGCTTCTCAATGAAGTTACATTATCTCAAGTTAACATTCCTTTAAAAGCACATAATTCACTCTTAAATCTTGCAGTCTTAAGTGCTATAAGGAAATCCACAGTCTATTTCTTGCTATTTGAGAGTCAAATCAAGCCCTAGAACTCTCTATGCAGCCTATTTTTCAATAAATAGGGTTTTCACGCTATACTAACACCCAGCAGGGGTCAGAAAAAATAGCCCTCATTTATTTTACCAGGGGGGAAAAAGGCTCAGGCTGAAACTCACCCCAGCTCCATCATCATTATATGCATTTAGCAAATGTCTCTGAGATGTTGTGGGAGTTCTTTGCTCAGGGAACAAGGGGGTGGTTTCTCCCCCGATGGCTGTGCAGCCTCTCCCCGCAGGCGCTGGGTCCCATCACGGGCTCTGCCATCCAGGGGCTGTGTCCATAATTACCTCACTAATATCTCCATGGAAGCTCTCCTGCAACACTCAGTGCTGCTCTAAAAGGGGAAGAAAAGAGACACTTCACATCTTCGACATAAAACCTCAGTGCCTGTGCTCGAAGAGGAGTGAGACCCCGTCAGCTTCTGCAATAGCAAAGGGGTGTGAAAAGGAACTCAGAGAAGTTGATGCTCTCAGTCTCGTGGAGTTAATCAGTATAATCCCCACAAATGGCTACTAAAGCATTTTACCTAGAGGTATTTCAATCTCTGGTTGATAAGAAGGGGTGTGTTGGCTCTGGGGATGCTCAACCAGCTGCACCCCTGTGGTGTTTGGGGGGGACACTGATGGAATTCAGCTGTGAGAAGAGGATGAGTGTCACCAGCACAGACCCCAGCCAGGCCTTAGCAGCATAGCCAACAGCTTCAGACATTCTCCTGACTGGTGAGACAGACCATTTCATTCCCTTTCTAAAGAAAATGAACAAAACTTGGCTCCCCATATTCCACAAAATACATATATATATAGTCATACACAAAATAAACAGCTCCCAGGGACCTTGTGGATATTTCATCCATTCAAGAAGTATTAATTGACCCCAAATTTTGAAAATCATGTCAAAATGCCTGGCAAAGTATTTCCTATCCATCAGAACCAATTCCCTCTGTGGGAGCTCTCACACAGGTCCCAGAATTACTGGCCTCACCCACAGCACTGTGATCACAAGCAAAGGCTGAGCACACAGACAAGCAGCACCTCATTTTCTTCTCATCTGACCCCCAAACTTGGTAATTTTCTCTTTTAGACCATTTCATGAAGAGAAGGGAAGAGGATGAGCAGGGTAAGGAAGAACAGGTAACAGGAGATAATAGGAAGAAGAGTGAGGAAAGAGGTGGTGTGTAATTTCCCACAAACAGCAGCAGCACGAGGACTTCGGGTATTACACGGACAAAGCAGGGACAGAATCTACATTCTCAATATGGACATTTTCTTGCCTTTTGTGTCCTTTCTTTTCACTTATTTCAGAATGTTTTTAAGGATCCATTTCAGTAAAGGGAATATACCTTCCTTCATCCGAGCACAGGGTGTTCCTTTGGGCAAAGTGATCCTGTCAGGCCACTGGTGCCACAGTCAGCATTTGTGGCCCGCAGGAAGGTGTGACGGGGTGGGGAAAGGAGGCAGGCAGAGGTAGGAAGTGCTTGCACAGAGTCAGCTTGTCTTCATTCCAAGTTGGACATAATGTGCTGGACTGTGACATGTATATGAGACCATAGCAGCAAGGACTCATTACTGTTGGTTCCTCTGGCATCACCTACAAATTCTGACATGTGATTATGTGAATTTACTCAAAATTGTTACAGCACCATTTTGCATTCATCGAGACCTGGAAAGGGCTGCTCCTTTCAGAGGAAATTTTTACTCAGTGCTGTAATTTTCGGCATCTTCAGCCAGTTCTGACCCTCCACATGTTTTGGGGTGAGTCTCAAATTCATCCAGAGGCTCTTTCCATCACCAAGTCCTGCACGGATTTAGGAGAGTTTGTATGACTTTTTCTTAGAAATAAAAAAATTACATCATTTTGGTAGGCAAATAAATGCAGGGAAAGACATTTCATCTTTCTAAACACGTGAAACTGAAATACAATATAGTCTTTTTGCTGTTGTTGTCTTATACTTTGTCTTATTCCCTAGATCCTCTTTCCTTACCTTTATTATGAGCATATGGGTGAAGCTAATTGCTCTTACCTGATATAACTCCATTGACTGATGGCTTTTTGCAGCTGAAAACCACCTCAAATCTGGATCAGCCCTCTCCTTATCTTCAGGCAACCACATCCATGTCTCATCTTCCTTCTTATGGTTGCCACAAGCAAAAGGCAACACTATTTACAACACTGAAGAGAATTTCCTGTCAGAAATAACCCCATCTCACGTTTGCCATGGGATTGTCCCATCCAAACAGCTTTTGGGGCACACCCAGAGCATGCAGAGCCCCCAGCTCCCCTCCAGCCGTCCTCAGATGCTCAGGTGGGTTGGTCACAGCACCAACATCACACACACAATAGCACACAAAGTGTAAATAAATGTGAATGTTGTGATTCCCAGTGCTGCTCTCATCCCCAGTCTCCAAGGACACCTTGCACGGCCCTTGCTTTCACTCTGAATGGCTGATCAGAAAATTAAAATACTTTCATTAGCCTCCTTTTGTTTGAATGGGAACAATTGTGCTGCTCTCCCAAGGACTGCAGCTGAGGAACAATATCCCAGAACCACCACGGAGATAATTTCCCACTCTTGTGCAACAGGATCATTTTCAATCTGAATTGGAATGTTCTTATTTGAATATTTCTTCAATTTCCTTGTTAAGTAAAGAAAATTCAGAATATTTGGTTGGTAAATTCATGTAAACTGACTGGGAAAGGAAAGATAAGGGGAGGTGGGGAGAGGGGAACAGCAGGATATTCTTCAGGGATTTCTGAGAGGATAATTTTAACATGGGCAGCAGGTGAGGGGGGATACCTGCAGAGCTGCTCCAGCCCTGGGGTCCCAGCACAGCAAGGACAGGGAGCTGCTGGAGCAAGTCCAGGGGAGGCACCAGGATGGTCAGCTCTGCTGGGAGGGAAGGCTGGGAGAGTTGGGATTGTTCAGCCTAGAGAAGAGAAGCTTCGGGCGACCCCACTGTGGCCTTTCAGAAGCTTCAAGAAAGATGGAGACAGACTATTTACAAGGGGGAATGGTTTCCCACTGCCAGAGGGCAGGTTAGATGGGATATTGGGAAGGAATCCTTCCCTGTGAGGGTGGGCAGGCCCTGGCACAGGGTGCCCAGAGAAGCTG
>JAWWTY010000022.1:1172484-1194047 GCA_035222235.1 Margarornis squamiger
GCCAGGTTGGACGGGGCTTGGAGCACCCTGGGCTGGTGGAAGGTGTCCCTGCCCATGGCAGGGGGTGGGAATGGATGAACCTTAAAACCCCTTCATCCCAAACCATTCCAGGATTCTCTGCCACTGCCCCCAGCAGAGCACCCACCCTGCAGTATCCCCAACACAGCCTCATCCATTCATTCACTGGCCAAAGGCTGAGCCACGGGACTGGGCTGGGTAAGGGCAGTGAAAATCCCCAGTTTGTTCTGCGTGTGCCAGCCTGCATTAGCAGGAGATGGATCTGTGATCCCAGAGCCACCACCATCCTGGAAGCTGCATGTTCCTTCCCTCTGCAAAGCACTGGAGACAATTGGATGTTTCTGATCTCATTTCTATAATTTACTTTCCTATCTCATCAACAATTATCCATAATGAACTTTCCATTGCTGGTTCAAACTCAGCAGTTTCTCTTGCCTGGTGTGAGACATAAAGGAAAAAGTGGTGGCACATGAAATATAATGTTTTATGAAGTGATTTCTGAATAATCACACTTTAATTTTAAAGCTGGTTAACAGCCATAGCAAATGGCAGGCAAAAGAACTGATGTGAGGAGTATGACCTATGAAAGTGATGCAGATTCATTTGGAAAAACCCTTTATTAGGGAAAGGTCTCCCCATCACCAGTCTATAAATCATGCAGTAAAAATGCAGCTCAATTGTAAAAGCAAATAGTTGCATAATCCTGTATCTCTGTAGTCATCTGGGTGGTAATAATGGTGTGAGGAAAAGGAAATTTTTGTCCTGGTAGAAGTGGCATGAAAATGTGGAAGATGTTGTTACCCATGATCTCCCAGAGAAATAGCCCCGAGATTTAATCAATAGTCCAGGTTCTAAGGTCAAGCTCATCCAACTCTGCTCCGAAATCCCACTGCTCTCAGGTGCTCCAGAAGGATTTGGAAAGCTCCTGGGGGAGTTTCTGCTGAGCCAGCAGCATGGGAGCAAACACTTCCGAGCTTTGGTGAATTTTCAGGCAAACACTGGTTGCAATTATTTTATCTGCAACAGAGAGGCTTTTAAAGGGAAGGGAAACAAAAAAAAAAGCAGAGCTGAATATTTTCAAAAGAATCACCAGTTTTGCATTCTCGGGTAGAATCACTCTCCTGGAAACACACAGTACCTACATTGTCATTAATTACTGTCACACATCAAAAATGGATTGCAAATATTAAAACATTGTGTAACTACAGGGAAAGAAGCACAACCTACTCCTTATATGTATTTATTTTCCAGGCTATCAACTTGCAGTCCCAGAGACGTCAGAGCAGCTGAGACCTGTGGATTATCTGATCAATAGCAAACAAGAATGAAAGTATTTTCAGTTCACTGGAAAAAGTCAAGGAACAGAGAAATAATAACGGCAGCAGTGATTCAATCAGAGGGAGCTGTAGTAGGTGGCACAAAAACGTAGGACAAATGTCAAGCACACAGACAAATGGCCCTGCTGAAGGGAGAAAGCAGGAGTTATCAGAGCATCTTTGGAAGGGCTCCGTGGGTCAGCCTTTCCTCCTCCTCCTCCTCCAGAGCAGCTCTTGTTGGGAGAAAAAAATTAATCATGGAAGCAAAATCACGTGAGGCTGCAGCATTTGTCAAATTCACGGTCCCAGTTTTTAAGCCACGGTCACGCTGACCTTCCTGTCATTTTTAAGCTTGAAAACAAAGAGAAGAAAAACCACAGGGCTTCAGAGCACGCAAGAGGAACCGGTTTGTAAATCCCCATGTTTGCAAACCCTCCTTTGCTTAGCAGAGACATTTTGCCCAGCCCCAAAGCTCAGCCACTCGTGCCGTGCCCTGGCAGAGGGCTGGGCTGGGGGGGCCAAGCAGGGGCTGACCCAGCTGCTCCCAGTCCCAGAGGTGCCCCCACAGCAGGAGCTGCCTTGGCTGCTCCCCAGGCCCCTGGCACAGGGGCAGCACAATCCACACGTGGATAAAATCCCACTCACCTTGGCAGCTCTGCAGCAGATGGGCAGCTCCCTGCCTTCCCCAGGGCAGGGGGAAATCAGGGGGCAGTGCTTCAAATGGAGATGGCTTCAATTCCCTGGGCAGGGCACACTCTTACAGATGCTTCTGAGAGGGAATGAACCCTGGTCTGGACATGTGGGGTCCCTCTCCAAGCCCCAGCCACTCCAGTAGGTAGGATTCCAGATATTTTAAAAATTAGTAGTAGTAGTAGTTACCGGCACAGGATCATTTATTTGTGTCTTGTGGAGTTCAGGTATTTCCCCACTCCAGAAATTATCACCAGAGGATTTACCAAAGCTGCCGAAATCCCTGTGGACAAGAAATCCCAAATGCATGAGACATCAGGATGTGGGAAGCTGTCACTCAAAGATTACCTGGATGAACACTTTCTAAGTGCTTTACCACCAGGTTCCCTCAAAGTATTTGGGTCTTACTACACAGTAGCAGATAAAAGGCCCATCATTTTATGCAGGTGTCTTTGCTCCTTCACAATTCTCTCGGTTGGATTAAGCAGTGCTGGTTGATTCAGTACGTTCTTTGCATCATGAACTGAAAGACACTCCACCAAAAAAACTACAGGAAAAGCTAACATTCTCAAATAAATGATCTTCCCAATCACTTTTGGGGCACTGCTCTTGCATCTGCCTCTCCAGATCATTGTTGGGGGTAAGTCTTGCTTTAATCAAACATATTCACAGGTGTGATACAAACTGTTATCCAGACACCATACTCTCTAGAAATATTTCTAAGTGCATCCAATAACAAGAATAAAAAAGATCTTTTCTTCCAGTGCTGTGCTGGGGCCCTGTAAGGGTTCTGTTCAGCCCTTTCCCAAATGATAAGAGGGGGAAAAGTTTGAATCCAATCCCGGGAAGTGTTCCCAGTGAAGGTAATGGGATTCTGCTTGAGTGAAGCCTGAAGAATTCAGCTAATTGTTAGTAATTTTCTCCTTTCTTGTACAGCATGATGAAAATGCTGTGGAGGAGCAATCAGGCTGCTGGGAAATTACACATTGAAGAGAAAATGAAAGATTTCAGTTGGGTCTGGGCCACTTTGAGGGGCAGCTCTAGTCTTGCACAGATTTAAAAGGAATCTTTTTAAAATTTTTGCTCACTTGCCAAGCTCTTACCAGTCAGCACCTCCTTGATTTCTTTCCAGAGCCCAGGAACATGATGCCTCTTACCACAGCCTCAAAATACACTCACCTGACTGATGTTGTCCTCAGGACTTGGCCACGCTGGTGGTGTAAATGCATCAAAAAATAAAACCATCAATGCTTTGCCCTCCCCTCCCAGTGTTGCTGTCCCTGGAGACACCTGGAGGTTTTCTATTCAATTTTGTCTCTGCTTTTTGTTCCACATGGAGAGAACAGACCACACCTCTCAATTGGCAAACATCTCTGCTGCTAACGAAGGGGACAGACAGAGGGACAGTCTGCAGTGTTGTTAACCACCAAAATGGCCTTTCCAAAGCATAGCCTGGCCTAAAAATCAGGGTAGACTCCAGTGTCACCCACCCCGTCCCTCGGTACCCCCATGGGCCGTGACTCCCCATTGCCTCTGTCCTGGGGTGTCTCCCCACTGCAGTTGCTGAGCATCATTGCATGGTTTGTTCCCACAGAATGGGGGTTCCAGGTCCTCACCCTTTAGTGAATTTTGGCCTGAATTCACCCCAGGAGATGTTTCTGCTGAACTGACTGCCTGGTACCATCCCTCTGGCTTTGTAGTCACCTGCAGGTGTTTCATCCTGATGCCTCTGCAGAAAACAGGTTGATCTCTGGAAAGAGGCTTTTCATGAGGTCATGGAGAGACAGGACACCCTGGGAGTGTCCAAAGCCAGGTTGGACGGGGCTTGGAGCACCCTGGGCTGGTGGAAGGTGTCCCTGCCATGGCAGAGAGTGGCACTCGGTGGGCTTTGAGGTCCCTCCCAACCCAAACCAGTCTGGGATTCTTGTCCGGCTTTGAACTGCTGGGCTAGTTTTACCAAAACCTTTTTGGGATTCTGCTGAAGGCCAGGCTGTGGTGCTGATGTGGTCTCCTCACCTGTTCTGATTGACATTCCTACTGGAGTGTTAAACAGCATCTGCATGCCATGGTTTGCAGTGCTGCTCCAAGTTCTGGTTTGTAATGAATAATCTACAAGAATATTAAAGTCCTTCTCTTCTTCTGTCACTGAAAAATGCAATTTTCCAGTTATGGCTGAAATTTTTCATTTCTAAGTCCCAAAGCATAGAATCTTGTACTTTTTAGTGTTAATCATATTATTTTCATTACTGCAGCCCTCCCAGTCATCTATTTCTTACACACACCAAATCTCCCCTGCACTGGGAATACCTCCCTGGCTTCTGTGGCCCTGCAGGTTTCATCAGCTCATTGCCAGCCTCAAAACTCGTCCTGATGAGCTCTAATAACTCCAGCCCTACAGTGCAGCTCTGCCTTTAGCATAAACCACACCTAATTACCTCGTGCCAGTTTTCTCCCATCCTACCAAGATGCGCTAAATATAAACGACCGAACATAATGACTTGGAGGTTCTTTTTCCTTTGGCCCTGCCTGTGCTCTGCAGCTCTTCTCACACCTGAGAAGGGAATGAGGTTGGAGCTGCCCAAGCTGTGGGTCCTGGCCCTCTGCAGGGGTGGCTGTGGCTGCTCCATCACCCTGCGGTTTCAGTGTAAGGAGTAACTCAGTCAATTAATTTTGTTGCAAAGCAAGACAGTCAAACTGCTATGGACTGATTAATTAACATTGCTGTGATGCTTCTCCTGTGCCAGAGAGCCCATTCACAATTAATTTGGGTACCTTGTTGTGTAGGCACACCCATAAAAGCATTCAGGGCTGACCTGGCACATTAATGGCACTACAAAGTGTCACTTACGGATTAAAACAACACCCAGAGAGGACCAGTCAAAGATCCGGGTGCTCACAGTGACTTCAATTCACTCAGCCAAGGGATGGACCAGGGCCTGGGAAGGCAGGACAAGGGGGAATGGCTTCCCACTGACACAGGACAGGCTTAGATGGGATACTGGGACAAAATTCCTCCCTGGAAGAGTGGGCAGGCCCTGGCACAGGGTGCCCAGAGAAGCTGTGGCTGCCCCTGGATCCCTGGGAGTGTCCAAGGCCAGGTTGGACGGGGCTTGGAGCACCCTGGGCAAGTGGAAGGTGTCCCTGCCCATGGCAGGGGGTGGGATGGGATGGGCTTTAAGGTCCTTCCAACCCAAACCAGTCTGTGATCCATGATAAACACAGCTTTCAGTGTGCTTTCCCCATGACCTCTGCCTGCTCTTTCTTACTGATATCTGTGCCATAAAATATTTCTTAATTAAAAAATTGCAGTGTGTTGGGCCAGAATGAGACTCTTTCTGCTGTGGAGCAGAATAAAATACTGGGGAGTTATTCACACCCCCTCTAAATCCTGGGAGCAGAGGGGTTGGAGAGGGATGGCTTTGCAGAGCAAGTCAAGAAGAGACACTGAACCCTTCTCTGTGAGCAGGGACAGCACCCAGGGAAGGGCTGGAGCTGTGTCAGGGCAGGCTGAGGTTGGATCTCAGGGAAAGATCCTTCCCCCAGAGGGTGGTGGGCACTGACCAGGCTCCCCAGGGCAGTGGGCACAGCCCCAAGGCTGCCAGAGCTCCAGGAGGGTTTGGATGATGCTCTGGGGCACAGGGTGTGACTCTTGGGGATGGGGCTGTGCAGGGCTGAGGGTTGGACAGGATGGTCCTTGTGGGTCCCTCCCAGCTGATTCTGTGGTTCTGTAAGAAGTGCAGCTTTGCCCCAGTACAAACCACCAACTCAGCCCAGCTCTCTTTTGGCAGCTCTGTTAACACACACACTGCTCTACTTAAGCTTTTGAAGTGCACATATATATATATATAAAAGCAGGACTTATTGCTTTCCTCCTGCATCAGTGAGGCTCTTTCAGTGCTCCCTGAGGAGCACACAGCCCAACCTTCCCCAAACACAAAGTTAGTGAACAGAAAACTCATCCCAAAGCTCCTCCACACGCAGCCTAATCCTGTGGCTCAGTGCTGGGACTGGCCTGCAGGCAGAGCTTTCCACAGGAACACTGCTTTCCTGGGCATCCTTTGCAGTGCAAGGCACATCAAATGTACACACCTACACACAGGAGACAGCAGCCTGGGGCTGCAGGGCACGGTATAAAAATATAAATAAATAAATAAAAACAAACAAAAAATGTTGCAAAGCCTTAACTGCCAGCTCTGATGCATTATGTTTTCCTACAGCAGCCTTCAGCAAATTCCAAGCTTAATATTAAATCAACTGTTTGTTATGATTCAATATATAATACTTAATTCACTGAGTAAATATCAGTACTACCCTTTGGAAAATAATTCCTGTATTACAACAACCCCAGCCTCCAAACCCTTTGCCCTCCCAGCCCAGGAAATCAGCTCCCCAAAGGAGCACTAGGCAGGCTGGAAATCCAATGTATTTCCTTCCACATCCTGAAATGGTGTAAGCAGCACATCATTTTTCTTTTTGAAGGATTTCGTCTCTTTTGACAAGTAAATCAATGTCTGACTTTCTGTTCCTTTTAGTGCCCCAACAAAAAAGGAAGAGAGAGAAGGAAAGGGGGAAGAAGCTGCAACAGGTTTGCTGAATATTTGTTCCTCATTTTCTGAAACACAACAGGGACACTTTATAAACTAATTCAGCTTTACAGCAGCTGCAGCTGCCTTCAGTTTTGTGTTATTGGATAATTTGTCAGTTCTGGCACTTTGGCAAGTAATCAAGGAAGGAACAACTACTAGAAGCGGGAGAAAATTATTGAATCTGGTTCTTCTTCCTCTTCCTTATTGTATTCTGATTTTAAACAAAACAGTGTTGGCAGAAACAAAATAACCTTTAGGGTTTATGAAAGACACAGCACTAAAAGAAGATGCGTGAGTTTTGGGGGGTTTGATTTTGCTTTTTTCATCTCCTCCCTCCCCAGATAGATCACTTTCCGTTAAATGCTTTGAGCTAAACATGAAAAATCCTAATCCCCACTCAGGTAAAGCTTCACTTTGCATAACTGGTAGCTCAGAAGGAAAAGAACATCAGAGTGACTTGGGTTCAGCTGGGGAGCACCAGGCACAGCTGCAGCTGTGGCTCTTCAGGAGGAATTTTCTGGACCCTAAAATGAAACTGTACTCAAAACCCACATACCTGCCTCGTCTCACTCCAGTTCAGTCCGTTGATGGGAAATGGGAAGACACTTCCAGTGCAGAGAGCAGAGGAGAAAGCTGATGCTGTTGTTGGCTGTCTGCTCCAGAGAATCCCATTCTCCAGAAAAGCAGGAGCCTGGGGCACTTCCAGAGCATCCCCTGAGACACAGAAAGCCTCTGCTGTCCTGAGAGCTAAAGGAATTCACAAACACATCAGAATTTCCACACCTGCACTAGAGGGGGAGAAGTAAATATCATTGTATGTAGCCCTAGTGCCCTAATTAGGTTCAAATTATCAACAGTCACTTAACCAACCCTTGGTGGTTGGAGCCACAGTTCATTTCTCTTACAGAGTGGCCTAGAAAGGAAGTAGACACTTAACCTTTAAAATGATCACAAGAGATAAGGAACTAGTTCCCCAAGATCAAAAAAAACATCAAACATCAAAAGCTTCTGCATCAGGTGCTCATTTCAGTTCTCCTGGCTGGTCTCACCTCCCTGTGTCCCAACCTTGGTGTCCCTACCAAGAGAGAAAACAGGAAAATCTAGCACACAGATTTCAGATTTTGAACATCTAATTATAGTACTGCAGGTCCTCAATGAAGGAAAGAAATCACCATCCCAAATGTATGGAACTGACGAAGAAACAGCTGTTTAAGTGTTCTGAGGTTTAATTTGCTGCTGAATTATTGCACACAGCCACCCGTCCTCGGCGATATCTCCCCCTTTAAGCCCATCCCTGGCAGTGAGAAGCAGAGAGGGATGTTTTCAGTAACGGCTTTGAAATGATAACTTTAAATAAAAAAAGCTACCATGTCTATTATTCAGATAAAGCAGCTCATCTTTAGGATGAGAACATGAGGAAATAAGTGCCAAGAGCAGCCAGAAAGGGCTCCAGCTCCGAGCTGTAATCTGCTGGATTTGTTTTGCTTTGTTGGTTTATAGATTCCAATGGAAACGATACAGAGCCTGGATTTACCATCAAAACCCTGCCGTAGTAGATGGAAATATCACTGTAATGTAGAAAAGATCTTTCAGGGTATTAAGCTTCTCTCATTACCCTGAGCCCCAAACTGCCCTTCCGATCAGCACTTGGCTCCTGGAGGGAGATGAACTGTTCGCACCGGGAAATAAAACCCGCGGAGGAGTCGCAGACGCCGCGGGAGCAGGAGAGGAAGCAAAGCTGGCACACGTGGGATTATCTCATGGGGGGCTGTCTCTGGGAGGAGACAGCATCAATAAATCGGTATCTTCTCTCCACTTGTCCCACATCCGGATCACACCACTTCGAGATGGCTTTTGAAAGCCCTGGATAATTAATAAGATGTTGAGCAAAGGAGATGGTCACGCATTGACCCATGGATGTTCCACTGAGTTTTGGCCATCTTTGCCTTGCGCATTTCTGGGATCACTACACTGGAAGAGTAAAAAATGAGCACATTTCACCTCCCCCCCAAATTTCCCTCCGTGCCTAGAATGTGGGGAGTGACAAGTTTATGACCAAGAACAGAAAAACTGACTTTTAAAGCTGGCCTTTGCAGTCTGGGTTGCCCTAAAGCACACAGCTGTGGCCTTTGAGGACATGGGTTGGTGGTGATCATGGTGGTGCTGCTGGGTTGATGGTTGGACTTGATGAGCTTAGAGGTCTTTTCCAACCTTAATGATTCTGTAATTCTATAATTCTAATCCTTCCTTGCACACCTACATGGGAAAGGCATTAATGGCCCACCAGGCAGCGGCCCAGGCACTAATGGAGGGAGCAGCAAGGGAAGCAGAGGAGAGGGGATCTATAATGTCCATTACTGCACCAGCTCATCCCCAGGGACATGATTTAGCTGCAAACACTTCTTGTGGCTACAGATTGTACTTTTGGACTCTGCTTTTGTAATTTTGCCTTTTAGTATTCTCTTGCATGGTAATGATTCCACCTTTGCCACTAATTAAAAAACTTCTTTGTCCGAGAGTCCATTTTAAAAATTAGATAATAGGCCTGGCTTAAAATACTTCTGAGCAGCACATACAAAGTGTATAAAACCAGCAACAGTTGTGTTCAACAACAGTTCTGTACAAACAGATGGTTCATGGCTTTCTAGTCATTAAAAACTACCAGCTGAGAGGCTCAGGCAAGGCCCCTATAGCTGTGCAGGGCCAGCCCAGAAGCCAATTACACACCCAGATCCCAAACACTGTCAGGAAATTACACTCCACAGCTTGGCACCTGCGCCTGCCAAGCAATCTCTACATGAGCATTGACCAAGAATGTCAAGGTCACCACTGATCCATGTGGAAGTGAAAATGGAGTTGGATCATTCCTGCCAGAGATATGAGCATGTTCTGACAATTTAGTAATAGAACTGTGTGGGGATGATGACACTATTTCTTGTTTTCCCAGGGTAGGGAGGAAAGTGTGGTCTAGGAAGTGTAGCTACTGCAGCAAGGCAAAATTTGTCACTTCTGTATCCCTTATCTAAACCTTCCAAAGAACATGTTATATTCCCCTACCTCAGTAGAATTTCAATTTCTTATTTATTTTAGTTTGACAAGAATAGAGAAAAAAAGAAAAAACACAACCCAAATATCCCATCCAAATAATTTTCGTACCCAGACAAGAGAGAAGAAACATTGACTGAATCTCTCTGACAAGTCTGAGGATCCACAATAAACAAACTGTCAAACTATGAGCAACGCGCCAGTTTGGAGGGATCCAGGTTCTTTCAATCCCTCTTGGTAAAAATTCCCCCCGAAAACCTGCAGAACAAGACCCACATCCTCCCTACTCCCCAATCAGGTCACGGCCACCTCCAGACCGAAAGGCACCACACTCAGCTCCATCAGTCAGGAGGTCCCCAACACCCTCAGGGTGATGGAGCTGCCCCCACCATCACCCTCCAGTGGGCACAGGGTGTCCAGCTCCCCCTCCATTCCCTTTCCCCTTTGGAAGCTGGTGGCTGCACAAGGCTTGTGCTTGAGTAAATATGAAATGAGTATTAGTTTAAAATGCAGCAAAATGATCTAATCGTGGAGCGAGGGAAGCCTGGAGGCCTCTGGCCAGACTGTGGTAACCTGAAGGCGCCTGGTGCAATTAAGCTGCAAATCAGTCGTGGTAATTGCAAGAAAGCATTTTTAATTTTAAGTTGTGGGAAAGGGAAAAAGAACAACAATTTCCAGCACCTCAGTAAAAACAAGCCCCTATTCTAATTAAATTAATTTGAACACGAAGTGCCAGAATGACAAAAAGCATTCCTGGCTCTTTCCTGCCCAGCCTGGGGGATGGGCTCTGGTGGGTGAAGAGCAACGAGATCTTGAGACCCCCTCAGGTTTGAGAAGACAGAAAAGTTCAGCAAACAGTTACCCAACACCACCAGAGTCTTCTAAACCTGATCTCAATGCCAGGGCCACCAGCACCACACACCTACACCTCTCCCAAAGAGAAATGACAGCAAATACTGTCCCTCAAACTTTTAATAGAGCAGGATAAGAGAGTGGACTTTTCTGCCCTTGCATCACTACCTTGCTGAGTGCTGACAAGTGCCTGAGGGAAAGATCTGGACTCCTCTGTTCTTCCCTCTTCTTTTATCCTTGCTTTCTCTTTCTTTTATTTATTTTTGTACTGCGGCTTTTCTGCCTTTGTGCCAGGCAAAAGCTGCTCCTGCTGATTGAGGTGAAACCTTCCGCAGTGCCCTGACCACCCAAGGAGGGCACTGAGTGCAGAGAGGAGCCCAGCTCAGCCCTCCAGGACACCCCAGGGAGCTCGGGCACTGTAAGTGTGCCTGTAAGTGTGAGCATCAGAGAGAAGCACTCCTGCTTCCTCTCTATTTTTGCATCTTTTGTCTGGGCTTGTTTAGCAACAAGAGCAACCCCCCAATCCAGGTAATTTCCTCTCTTCACAAAGAAAATGAGAGCTCTGATTATTTTCAGTGTTACACAGATGCAGTTCTGGTTGTAAATTCTGCAGACAAGGAGAGGTGAGGAATAAGAATGTTGCTAAAACACTTTCCTAATAGTCTACAAGAATTTTACCTCTGTTCTATTATTTTTCCATATCTTTACATGGCCTTTGCAAGTATTTTCCAGCACAGCTGTTGCAGCCACTCCCATCCCCAAACCCCCAAAACAAGCCCAGCCATTTACTGGTAATGGAAATGCTGTTCATCAGTTCTTCCAGTGGCCCTCTAGTAATCGTGGCTCCTACAGCACTGCTCTGGGGAAACACATGGAAAGAAGAACCCGTAGCTTTGAAAAGACATTTCCTGCCACACTGGCAGTCTGGGTAACTGGAGGAACCCACAAGTATTTCATATTCACCCCAATTTGCTTCACCTTGTTTTGTTCCAACAGATAAATCTGCTTTTAGGAGAGGCAGTAGCTTCCTCAAGGCCTTGCAAGATCCATTTGCACAACAGTAAATGATTTAAACGCTTCAAGTAATGACTAGAACTCTGCTCAGATGAGCCCAGAGCGGATGTTTGGTTTAGCTGGGGCTGCTTTGCAGTTGTGCTGCAGAACCTCAGGCAAAGCCTCCTGTTCCTGCCCCTGTGCCCACGAGTTGGGCAGTGACACTGCAGTGCTCGGAAAGGTATTGATTGAAAAGGAGCAAACACCCTCCCCCCAGCGCAGCCAAACCAGCCTCAAACCCCTCATGGAAAAGAAGGCGAGGGGGATGATAAATTAATGGGTTTCCTTTATGCCTCTCGCTGTTATGGGGTTTAACTTCAATGGGGGGAAAAACGAAACAATGGTAATACGATCACAATTCAAATGGGTTAAAACAGAAGTG
Organism: Margarornis squamiger; assembly: GCA_035222235.1. Taxonomy (NCBI): domain Eukaryota; kingdom Metazoa; phylum Chordata; class Aves; order Passeriformes; family Furnariidae; genus Margarornis; species Margarornis squamiger. The sequence goes on from JAWWTY010000022.1 coordinate 1,184,427, forward strand.
TGGAATAATAGAAAACCCTCACCAGGTTTGGTGCCAAAGCAGTGAAATGTGCAAATAACTTTAAACCAATAAAGCTATGTCAGCGCTTGAGATCTCTTCTGTACCCTGTCCTTAAAAAAACCCAAAAAATAAACAAAAAACCCCAAATTTTTTGGTGTATAAAGAAAATCAGCATCCATTTTTTAATAAACATAAAAGTAACCTGTATCTTAAAACTCTAATTCCAGTTGCAGCTCCAGCACAGTAACCATAGAAATAATCCAATCCCTTCCTACTAAAAGGCTGTTTGTCCTTGATCGTTACTTTTCTTAATTGAAATACTTGAGATACTTGGAAGCAAATTGCTTTGCAGCACAATATATTGCATAAAAGTTGCTTCATTTTGTAACCTGCTGGTACACTATGTCCTACATTTTCACAGTTTTCTGGGGAGCTCCTTAAAGGCATCTTTAATTTTTAACAATTCCCTGGGAACGTGCAATGGCAGGAAAGGTAGGTTATAATTTTGGGCATCCCACTTTTGATGGAGCTCTTTGAACTGAGCGGCTGTGATTGCGTAGAAGGAGTCTCTGTGACTTGGATTCTTATCTAATGAGCTTTTAAAAGCAGCGAGTTGAATTCCAGGAGGAGTAATGAGTTATTTTAACATTTTCCTAATTCTAGGAACCCGTGACATCTGGAGCTTCCCTTCACACAGCGTGCCCAGCACAGGGTACCGCGTTCCAACACCAAAACAGCCCTTCCTGCAGCCCAGATTTGGGTCACCCCATCCCCAGTGGGTCAATTTACTCCTGAACCCACATCAGAGAAACTCCTGCAGGTACTTTCACTTGCATAACTACATCCTCCATAACCAAGGAGTCCTCAACCCATGGCTAATCCCCCAGGTCCATCCTGGGCACGCAGTGGGAATGTTCACAAGGGTTTCTCTGCACTGTGAGTTCCACTGGCACAGCAGACCTGCAGTCTGTGGCTGAAGTTCCTTTCTGACCCAACATCCAACCAATGCTAAGGGGATGTGTGGGAGGTGCACTAAAACCCCAGCAGCTCAGGAAGGGGTGATTATGAGAAGAAACTGGTGAAGGTGGTGAAGAAGGATGGGCAGTGTGGATGTTCCAGCTGTGTCAGGGCTGGGTGGGATCCTCAAGTCCATGTTGTACTTACAGCTTTATTATATCCCATGGATTTTAACGCTCAGAGAGCACGTTCAGGGGTGGCACATTCACTATGAAATTCCTAGCCTGAAACTTTGCTAATTTGCTAGCACAGATCAAGCCTTTCTCCAAGCTGATCCCCTCCTCCTTGCCCTGTGTGCGCTAAATCCCTCCAAACAGCATGTGTGGCGTCAGTGGACACAGGTCCCTCAGCAGGAACGGGGCAGAACGTGCTGATTTATTCCCTTTGGAGCTGGGTGGGCTGGGCCAACATTCCTGCAGCACCTTGAAATGGCCAATCCCCTCCCCTGCCAAAGGGCAGGAGCCACCGGAGCCACCGCACCCCTCCTGCCTCTTTTGGTACAACAAATTCCCTCCATCTGTGTGATCCCACGCACAGGAAGCGTTTGCTGCAGTCAGCAGGAGACCTCCCAAGCCCATTAACACAGAGCAGGGGATGTCCCATCCCAGTCCATCACTCACTCTAATTGCTGCCATCTCAGGAGGAGACTTCCATTCCGCTTTGAGCAGACCAGTGTGCCATGGCATTTCCCCTGGAGCAGTGACACAATCCAGCAGAGCTTCTCAATGCTGCCCTCAAGACCTGCCATCCTAAGTGGCCCTCAGAGGCCCATCTGACAACTTCCCAGCTCATTTCTTTGGCATTTGATCACAGGTTTTGAGAAATGATAGCAGGCCCCTGGAAGCTGTGATGCCCAGAGCAGCTAAAGAGGATTCACAGAAGTTAATCCCTTCACATGCCCTGTGAGAAACATAACCCCTTGGAAAATACTCGTGTGTGCTCCGTGCATTGATTCCTGTGCACATCCCAGGCGAAACAGTGGGAACTCAGGCAAGGCCACTCCACTCTGCTTCCCACACCTCCAGCTCTGCTCTGAGCTCTGCCCTTCCACCACCCCACAGCACCCATCGCTCCCACAACTCTCCCAGTTCCTGGTACTGTTCAAGTCTGTCTTAGAGAGATTTGTTTTTCATACATGCACAGGATCCATCACCAGTGAAATCCCATTTCACAGCACAAAAGCCTCTGAGGAATAAATTTCCTGTCAGAGGGTGCTTTCCATGGATTGCCATCACAGCACAGAGTGTGATCCTTCTCCCTGAATTTAGCAGAGACATTCTGCTGCCGTGGCAGGGGAGGCAACGTTACATCCCAGAGCAAACCCAAGCTCTCACACCCTGGGGTGATGGATGTGCAGGATAACCCGAGCTGACAAACAGCTGAAAAGTGTTATCTGGTTACTAACACATCCACAAACCTAATGCCCGATGAGTGATGGGCCTGAGGAAACCGGAGAGCTGGCAGACGGGAAATGGAACTTGGAGGAAAAGTATTAGAGCTCTTCCAACCTAAAACACACCTTCAAAGCCTCGCAAAGCGACTTGACCTCTCCACCTGCCACCGTTTCCATGCCTGAAATGGAGATATTGGATTTAGTATTTTGAACACATTGACATTTCACCAGCATAAAATGGCCTTAACACTCAGTCCATCGCGAGGAACTCACGTGACACCATCTGTGGAAGGAACACCATGGTTTCAGTGGGGAATGTTATGTAGATATCCATACCATACATGGCATTTCTGCTTTCTCTCTGTACAACAGGTGAAAGTCTCCTGGCCATGCAGGAAACAGAGCTGGAAGTCCTGTTTGTGTCAGCCTTTCCCTGGTCTACTTGAAATAATTGAAATCTCTTTATTCCCTTCTCTTCTTCCTCTGATTAAAGCAAACTGTTAAAAGACTTCTTAACGGGCACCACCAAATTCACAAATGGGAGAAACAAACAGATACAATTCCTTTGTACACTCTGCACTCCCAGTATTCAAAATATTTTGAATACAGTCAGGTTAAACCCCAATGTTTAACAACATTTCCATATATTTAAAAGCAATGAGGGGAGTTTGATATCAAAGTAACCACTTCCACTAAGGAATCTTCAGCTGTTGAAAGAGAAGTGTCTCAGCAAGGCTTGTTTGAATATCCAAAGTGATCTGCAGAAGATCCCACTATCACTAGAGATGATACATGAATATCAGTGGATAATATGAAGTAATTACAGGGATTATCCCACCCCTGGGACAAAAAAAAGGAGTGAATTTCAAGCACTCTTTAATCTCACTGGGACAGGATGAACTCGATGATAACTGTACTTTGTTCAAAAGAATTACTTGTACTAATTAAGAGATGACGGTGGCAGTTCACAATCTATTCCTGCCTGTCATTTCAGATGTCACATCAATCTATTCCACTGAGAAAATAACAATCAAAATGCTCTCTCAGTCCCAGCGAGCCAATTTGTGCTCTAAAATCACTTTTACACAGCTGATGGTAGGGGTTTCCTTTTTGGCACTCTGGTGAACATTTAGGTGGCAGCCAGGCTGTTCTGAGGAGAGGTCTGGGAGCTGGGAAATGCTCACAGGGAAGAGAACCAGGCACACCAGGCTGCCCACAGAGGCTCTGGAGTCTTGGAGATGTTCAGCATTGAATGGATGAGGCTCTAAGAAATAATGACTGGAACTAGAAAGCATCCTGCTGGAGCAGATGAAAGGACGAGCTCTGAGGAATGCACCAGGAAAAGCAAAAGGAATGAGCCACAATAAAGCTCTCACTACTAATAACCAAGACTCAAAGAGACAACAGAAAGGAAAAACTATATAAAGGGGTCAAAAAATTACAAGGGACACTGTTCACCAGGAGCTAATGAAAATACCGGATAATCTATGACAAGCTTTGGGATTCCAACCACCCCCAGTGGAGACTGAAGCAGGATTTCTTTTTTGCTGAGGGAAAAATGTTGTCTGAAGTTTTGGTTGCTTATGTATAAAAATAATTCCTGCACCTTGACGGATGTGATGCAGTCCCAGGAGAGGGCTCTGAGACATGAACAAGCCTGGTGGAACATCGATCCTGACTTTGTCAAAAATCAGACAGACAAAATCCTCAGAGCTGTCAAGAGGAAAAAAAGGCTCTTCCTGTGGCTCCTGTCTGGCAGTGCCAGGGGGCCACGCTGGACCAAAGGCATTAGAATTGTTCTGACCAAGTGCATCAGTTTTATCACCCCTGACATGTCAAACACTGCAGCTCCCAAAGGTCTCTTTTCTGGCAGCTGTTAAAACAAAACAAACAAACTGAAAAAAGCCCATAAAGAAAGTAGCAGCTGCTTGAGTTGTTACCAAGCCATTTCCCCTTTCTTTACTCAAATCCACCACAGTGTCAGCTTTCCACACACCAACTTCCCTCTCCTAAGCCTCCATTTGAAGGACCAACAAGGGATTTTGCTCATTTTCTGTCCTAATTACATCTATCACATTTCAACAGCTCTTTTCTTTGTGTCCAAGGCCAGGTTGGACGGGGCTTGGAGCACCCTGGGCTAGTGGAAGGTGTCCCTGCCCATGGCAGGGGGTGAAATGGGATGAGCTTTAAGGTCCCTTCCAACCCAAACCAGCCTGGGATTCCAGGATTCTATTTGTACAGTTTTTAAAAAGCTGCCAAATAAGCACAAAATGTGTTTGCACCGGGTCAAAGCAATTCTTTTTGTTAGCCCAGACAGCTGGAATCAACACGGGCAGCCATGGAGGCTGCGTGGGAAAGCACCAACCAGTTCTTCTTTGAGTGAAATAACACTAATGAATTTGATTACCAGCGGTAGCACATGAGCAATCCTTTTCCCTCCTCGTCATGTAAAAGTTATTGAATATGTGATTTATTAGGCAGTATCTGGATTTAACTACCATTACCAAATGGTTTCCATGGTTTATGAGCAGTTAAAATGCAAATATTTGTTATTCAGACTGTGGGGTTCGGTTTTACTGCACACAGAGATGTTTTAAGTTGCAGTACAATGTTTGCAATGTATTAGTTAGTTTAAAAAACCCCAAAAGAACAAAAAGCAGACACTCATCTGTTCAACTTTCCACCATTTATATTCATGCTTGAGTTTAAAATTCATTTTCCATTACTATTCTCCATTTCCTGCTATCTCTACAAATATTCTGCCTGATAAATTAATGGGCTTTGAAGAAAACAAATGTAAAGAAAATGATAAAGCGAGTTCTACTTTGTCTTCTCCTTCCCCCCCTTCCCAGTCCAAATATGTCCACCTGAGGATACTCCCCTCTGCCAGTGATATTTTATACCTCATAATCTGCCTGGGGATGTGCTGATTTCCTGATGTGGAATTGGAAAATATCCTGGGGAGCTGAACAGACAGAATAGGGTAATTAAATGATTTTATGTCCTAATTCTGACACAATAACACAATAGTTATCAGATAACATGATCTTTAAAGCTGCTTGATCCTTAAAGCTACTTGTAAAGCTTTTATTGAGTAGAATAAATCACCCCAAATTGAGCCACCTTCCTACAGGGACCTTGGTTGGGAATCTCTCGATATGATTGATTAGAAAGAAGCAATTTTATTGATAACTGGGGGGAGACTTTAACAATTTTTGGCTTAAAAATTTAACTCATAGAAGAGAGTTCAAGTATTTCTTGCAAATTAGTGTAAATTACACTTCTAAAGGTACGGCAGAGCTTTTGAACTAGAAACTTCTCTGTAAGAGGGGCCCGTGGGGAAGAGTTACCTGGCAGAGGAGCTCAAGTGCTGTCAGTGCAGGAGCCCACAGATGGCAAGGAGTACACAAACCCCTCCCCAACGCCAAATGACAAGATTTACAGGGAAATTCCTTGTGATTGGCAATGTCTTTAACAGAGTTACCTCTGCCCTGAAGTCTTGCGTGAGCATCTCCACAGGAGGGAATATTCTGTGCTGCTGCTGCTGCTGCTGCTCAGCACAACAAACCAAACCCTTGTCCACACAGATCCCAATTAAGATTCCAAGTTTCAAAGAAAATCCGAGGGAAGGGGATGGGGCACAGATGTTCCAAACTCTTTCTGAAGGGCTGCAGGAAGAACTTGTCAGTGGCTGACAGAAATGGAGCAGAAATCCTCTCTGCTCTAAAGGCAAGGCAAACAAAGGAGGGAAGACTTTCCCTCTCCCCTTCCTTCCGAGACCTGCCTGACACAGCACTGAGCTGGCACACTGAAGCATTTTAAGGACTTCAGCTGCCAGCCACTTTGCAGCTTATTTAATTGTCTGAGCTGAACATTAGCTCTGTCTCCTCGTGGTCAAACATGAATAATACCTTTCTGGACTCGGGATGGATCTTCTGGGGCCATCCTTCCTAAACAGCTCGTCTCATGTTCAGTGATGCTCAGAGCACTGATGGAACCTACAGTGACAAAGGGGCAGAGAACTCTGAAGTGGGGGATAATGCTCTGCACAGCCTCTGGTATCTCCACTGGGAGATTAAAGACGGCTTCGAAAACAGCCACTAAAACAACCAGAATTTTAACATACAGGTAGAACATGACTTGAAGTTTATGTGCAGAAAACCTCTACATTAATAATATCTTGCTCTATCCTATTATTAGTTTCCATGAATATTATTTTAAAGTGAAAATATTTGGGCAAAACTGTCACAGCTTTGACACTATTTTCCCTTAGGGAATTAAAGTACCAAATTCTAAAATAAAGTGAGGTAATTATAATGTTGGAAGCAGGCACAATTATTTATTTATTACATCATTGCTTATGACAGAAATGCCTTCAGATTTTAATTAATTCCACTTAACATTTAAACATCCTATATTTCTGCAAACATGAGTTTAATCAGACTGGTGTTTAAGAACACGGTGATCTTACTTACGATTGAGGTGCAGTTCCTGGGTGGAATTCAGCCCAGCTCGGACTCCTCTCTGTTGTATCTGCAGAAAGATTCGGTCCAATTTCCACAAAAGCTTTACCAGTGAGGAAGGACTTCAGCCCAAATCCAGCCTGCCCTGAATATTTTAGGATTAGATGGCCGTGCACAGAAACCAGAGATGGGGTCACAGCCCCAGACTGGGAGGGCTTTGACCAGGGCCAGAGGAGAAGCAGGGGTTCAGTTCCCCCAGCAAAGGGGCACTGCAGGGGTGGAATGTGTGAAGAACTGGGTTGGTGCTGATTGATACCAATGGAGCCTTTTAATCTTCATACATATTGAGATATATTTTAAAACTTCCATCGTTTCAACAAAACCTTTTATGATATTGAAGTGATATGATGGGGTTTCAGAGAAGCCACTGCACTGGGATTTGGACAAAACTCCTTCATTTGGAACTTATTTAACATTAAGAGCAATTTCTGTAGGAAAATCCAGTTTAATGTGGCGAGGGCATCATCCATCATAACTTAAATACCCACTTAAGTGCAATACTGCCTTAAAGTGGCTTTCAGAGGGGGTGTGGCAGATTGTTTTATTTTAAATTAATTTATTAGTAGCCTTCTAATGCCTTTGTGTTATTAGGATGTTTCCAAAAGAACGGTCCATCATCTTACACAGTGATAACAAACCTCAGAGCTTCATTCCCCACTTCCTGTGATTTCCCAGAAGCTTTCTGCAGACACCACCTCTGAACTACACTAGAAATGGGGGGCATCAGTTCCTTAGGCTACTTGCCCAGTAAAAGTGGGTTTGAAGCAAGAATTCAACATGCATCAGTATTTTTTACAATGAAATATCTGCTATTTTTATGCATAAGGTGGGATGGGAGGAGGAGGAAAGGAAAGTTCACACATATCAGGAGCGCTTGGTTTGCAAACATGTGAGAGCCCTTCAATCCTATTCCTGAAGGGGTTGGTAGCCAACACACCAGCTGGTTGGAGCTCTGCCTGGAATGGTTATTTCTTAATGAATCTTTTAAGTGAAAGCCCTGAAAGACTCAAAACTCAGATGGAGTGCAGTGAATTTGGGGCTGCATCCAAAGCCTATCAAAGACCACCAGCACAAGCACAATAAGTAGCACACTTAGAAATGGCTGGCTATTTATTTCCCTACTCTAAATACAGTTTCCATAACCAAAGAACTATTATATTCTTTAGAGGAATATTTCACATGTTTTTACTAACTTTTTGTGTTGCACAAAATAGTTGGTTTTGGTAAATTTTGCTCTTTGTTGTACTAGTTTGTGTTATTCCCTGTGAAATGGCTTTAATTTGATGAACAGATGCAACGTTTTAAATCAGAATGACACAGACCCAGAACTGAGTCCCCAAACTTCACCCTCCTTCCTTTGCTGGATGGTAATAAAAGGCCATGTCTTCGCCTCAGAAAAAAATTAAATAGTTAATGTCATTTTCTTCCCATTCTCTCTTGCATTTGTTACTCAGCTGCACATGGGTAAAGGTCCAAAGAGTCTGAGGAAAACTGAGTCACTGTCAGTTCGCCAGGAGTGTTAAGAACCATCCACTTTTGGAATGAATCTTCCTTTCCCTCTTTAATAATTAACTTCTGGTGATCAAATACATCCTTCACTCTGGTCTACAAAAGGGAAAAAAAAAATTTAAGTGCATTTATCCACAAGAACTAACACTGAAGATTTTGTGACTCTGTGCTGTGAGGCAGAGTTGGACCAGACAAGGGAACAACTCCTTGTACACACAATATTTTATGACATAGATTAACACCAATTCCAGATGTCAAATCACATTCCCTAACAGGCTGGATTGAATTTATTTCTGAGACATCCCACGGCCAAGGCTGGGAGGAAAAGCACAACACGAACTCTCCAGATGCCTCACGAGGCACCAGCCCTGCTGAAAGGAGATCCCAGTGCAGAAACAGCTCCATAAATCTTTATTGGCTCCCCATCCACCTGTGCCCTCCTGATCTCTCAACACTCAGACAAGACAGATGTTGGAATTACACGGCATCTGCTCTGCCCTGGCTGCCAGGGATGCCAAAGATTAACTGCTCCTGGAAGTCAAAGTAATTGTCTTTCTGGGTCAAGACCAAGGTGCCTGAGTAGGGGCAATAAAACCCAGCTGTTCTGGGCTAAGTGGAGCACTAAAAGAGAGGATAAAGGACTGGGAAATCCCAGAGCTGCTGATTGCTGGAGGCTGGGAAAGCCCACGACTCAGCAGTGACAGTCTTTTCTTAATTAAGGCCCCAAAGCCCTTGTCTGTATCTCCCTGCAAATACTCATCTCCTTTTCCCTGCTCAGAGGCAGATATTGAGTCATTTCATAAGAGCCAAGAAAAAATATATTAAAAATTCAGTCCAAGAGCCAATATGCATCACACATTTTCTGTCCATAAGGAATGGGATGACTGGGTGGACACAAGAGTTGAATGCTCAAAGTGGTTCCTACACAAAGCAGCTGCCCAGGTCACCATCAGGTTATTTATCTTTGCCCTTCATAATTAGAGAGGTGCAGGGATTTAAACATTACCCTACAAAAATGCTCAAAGATGTTAAATCTTTGTCAGAGACAAATAGAGAATCACAGAAGGGTTGGGTTGGAAGGGACCTCAAAGCCCATCCAGCCCCACCTCTGCCATGGGCAGGGACACCTTCCACCAGCCCAGGGTGCTCCAAGCCCCGTCCAACCTGGCCTTGGACACT
>JAWWTY010000022.1:1194524-1226094 GCA_035222235.1 Margarornis squamiger
GCCCAAGGCCAGGTTGGACAGGGCTTGGAGCACCCTGGGCTGGTGGAAGGTGTCCCTGCCCATGGCAGGGGGTGGAAGGACAATGCCCTCCTTTGCTTTCCAATATTTATTTTTCCCTCAGGTAATAACTAGAGGTTTTTCTCATGCCCAGGAATGCAGTTTGAATCACACACACTTCCCCTGTACTTCCAAACTCAAAGATTATGGATACCAGAGCCTTAATAATGGTGAGTGGTACAGATGGCAAAATTAATTTCAACAATTCATATGTGCTTTACAGAAGAACCTCACTGGAGGTGCAGCAAAGGGCAGTCTGAGAGAAAATATTGAACTTAAAAGAGAAGTGCACTATTACTGGACAGCAAGAGTCTGAGTGTACATCTCTATATTCCCAGCTACACTGAACCATAAACATTCATTCCCAGGGAGTAGAAAGTGCTTGGCATAATCAAGCCATTTGCACACCACAAAATAGTCACATTCATCAAGGCTACTTAGAAGTCACTTGGATAAGCAGTGGGAAAACTGGTTCCCACATCGTTGCTCTGGGCAGTGGAAATCCAGGGGGATGGAGGTGTGTGACAGGCGAGATCCCAGCCCTGCAAAAGCCATGGCAAAGCTCTCACTGGTTTCCCCTCTGCTGGGTTACAGAACATCAGTGTAACTGTAAAGGGTCAGTCTGATGGACCAGAACAAGTTATTCTCAGTAACTCTCCTACAGAACAAAAATTACCCAAAAAAAGCTGCAGAGCTTCAGCACACCACAGCCCCTGAGATTTCTGTCAGCCAGAGCTGTGCTCTGACAGAGAAAGCCTACACAGGAGCATTGTTTTCATTCCAAAACAGCACAGAAATTCCTTTCACCTCCAGAGAAAATTAAAACCCAATAGCAAACCCCTCACTCTGTTTAGGGCACATTTGCTGGGACTGCCAGAGATCCATCAGCACTGAGGACCTTGATCTCTGTCTTCATTTTTTGATATAAGAACAGCTGCAGGCACTGGAAGCCATACTGATAGGTGGTGTGCTTTCCACGGTCCTGAGAGCAGCAGGAGCAGCAGAGATTTCCAGAATTTAACAGATGTGGGTCTTGTGGGGAAGGTACAACCTGGGGGAAGGTCAGGGAGGTGGTGCCTGAACCCCAGATATCACAGATGGATAATTTAGTCTTACCCAGGATCCATCCACTTTGGAGTCAATTTTGCATTCAAGAGAAATGCAGGGAAGAGAAAATACTAAGCAGGGTAATCCTATCAGGAGGGTGTAAAACTTCCTTCTATCTGTCAAAAACACTGAGCTGTCAGTAGTCTAAAAATAATAAAGACAGATCTCAGTTTCTGCCAAATCAGACTGACACAAAAACTTGGATATCAGTGTAAAAGGGGGAAAAAATAAAAATCAATGTCAATCCATTTCTCCACTCAAAAGCAACAATCTAACAAGACAATTTGAGCTTTAGCATGAAAATGATTACTGTGAGTTCTTTAAATGTGTTCTGGAAGAAACTGAGCTGAAGGGATTCAGTTCAAAACTGCCACTTTCCTAACTGAGATTTCCATAAGTCCTCTATTATTTCCACAGGCAGCAAAGCACAAACCAGCCCTGGATCCCGCAGCTCCAGTGGCTTTTGCAAGAAAGAAAGAAGAATGACTGCAATTGATGCAAATTAGGAAGACTTCTTCCCTGGGCAGAATAACTTCCAGGGCACAATTCCCCCCATTCCCTGTTCACAGCTGTGCCCTTTGGACAGGGAGGATGTTTCTCAGCTCAGCAGTAGCTGCTGAAGCACCATCAGGTTAATATTCCAGAACTGAGGGAGAAAGACAAGCATCACCAAAGGACATTTCCCTCATCTATCAACCAAGAAAGCCCAAGCAAAGCTCAGCTCAAAAGGATGAGCCCCATTCTCAAACCCCCAGTAACCACTCAATGATACCCAAGGAAGACGTGACTGCAGCTGCATCAACCCCCAAAATAACCAATACAGCAAGAAAAGCAACCAGAGAAAAATGACAGTTCAGTAACATGGTGAGAGTGGAGGACACCAGGGGAAGCCTGGTAACGTCCTGGGGTTTTGAGCAGGTCTGACTCCAGCAGTCCCAGCTCCTGATGTGCTCTTACCCGTTACACTGATCAGACATGGGGTGCCCAAAGAAGCCATCCCACCACGCAGCCTCAGAGCTGCTGAACAGAGGCCCATTCTCTGCTGCTCCTTCCCCTGAGCTGAGCAGCTGGGGCTGTGCATGGCCAGCCCTGGCACTGCCAGCCCTGCCAACAGCCTCCTGCACACCACGCTCAGCAGCACTCCCAATGTCCCACAGTGCTGTTCCAAAGGCTGCAAGGGATGGATGGCTGGGTGTGTATTAGAACCTTTTAACTTCTTTGCTGAAGGGAAAAACCTCAGGTTTTATTTCCTGGCTCCAAGTGGTGAGACTGGAGCACTGCCGTGTGTAAGCAGAGCAGCAGATCACCACCTCAGCATTCCCCAGGGTGTTAAAAACAAGTTCAGGCTGAATAAAGCTTAAGAATGAAAAAAAATCAGAGCAGGGGATGTTATTGATTGGGCAAGACAAGACCTTGCATGCAAACCCCCTTTTGTACTTATTGGTTAAAATTAGCATTAGATGTTCAGAGCACGAGCATCCCTCAGTCCCATGGGCCCCTCAAGGACCACACAGCAGCTCCCAGGCTGAGGGGCCAGTGTTCCAATTAGCCTGCCTGAACTGGCAGTTGTGTTTTATCTCAATAATGCAGTGTTCTGGACTATAATCACTGCCTTTGGCCGCTGAGAAGGAATTGGTACATAATAACATGATGAGCGGTCAAAATAGCAACGTGATTTTTACCTGGGTTGTGGAGAAAGCTGCAAAAATATTATAAAATTATTTTTAAAAATTAAATAAAACAGTGAATTGCATAACTCTGAATAACCTTACTCAGCCAGGATTCTGGTTTTAGCTTTAGCCTGGTAACAGATATAATTAAATACAGCTTAATCCCCTTGAAGGGGCACAGCCTTAAGTGATGACACAGAACCTGGTCCCGAGTCTAAGCTTTGAAGCTGAAAGCAAAAGCTGTTCTATTGTTTGATTCACAGCCAATAAAACAGCAGAGAAGTTAAAAACACAAAGTAACATTTATGCAGCCACACTTCAGTGGAGGCAATGGGAAATTCTGAATAAATTGTTCACACCACGTGCAATATTTCTCCAGCCATATAAATCATTGTGGATCCTGGCAACAGGCAAGAAGTAAAAGGAGAATTACACCAAGGGTGCTCTCCAATGGATCAAAAAAGGATATCTTTAATTGCTTTATGGCTAAAAGCAGAGCTCAGCACAGCCAAAAGCTTCTGTGGGCTTCAGGTGCAAAAGCAGCTCCCTTTAAAGCTCAGCTGCTCCACACTCATCATGTCAGCTCAGAGGGCTCGGCAGAGGAGCAGCAACCCCACCCTGGCCCTGCAGAGATCTCCTTCTCAGCAGACCTGCTCTAAATGCTCCACGGACACACACATCACTCTGGATGGCAAGAAACTCAGTCCATTAGTGAATTTTCAAATCTAATTTCTTCACCCTGTAGTATTTTGAGTTTTAAACCACTTTGCATTGCCAAGCTACAATGAAGTCATTTTAGCGGTGTGGGTTTGGCCATGAAAGGAATGGACTGCTTGTTTCCACATGCAGTATCCCAAGAATCAGGGAGGTGTATCCACAGAGCTTGAACCATGAAATTCAAAGTCTGTTGAAAAATTAGTCCCAACATTTTTTAATCTAAGATAAAAATACAATCTCACCAAAAAAGTGCATTAAATAGGGATGTATGTGTTATATGTACATAACACAGTCTACAGGCACAGCGTAGACTCAGTTTCTCCTGCACAGAAGGATCGGCCTCTGCTGCTCCTTTTCCTTATGCATATAGACAATATAGAGACATAAAGCCAAAATATTTTAACTGAGTTGCTCTCATTTTTAACTGTTAAGTGTGAATAAAAGTCAAATCAGAACTCAAAAACCACTTCGTGCATTTAGATCCAGATTTGATGAGTTATATAAGCCCAAGGTAAACTGACCATTAGGCCAATGCTTATTGGACTTTACTTCTTCAGGTACACTGGACTTTACTACTCCAGGTAAAATATAGATGTAGCTGAAAGGCTGGAAATAAGTTTAATGTTAAGCTTATATAAAAATGTCATGCTGAACTAAGACCTAGCTTAAGGGTCCTATTCAAAATAGGGTTTAAATGGCAATATAAACCATTATTGAGTTGATTTTCCCAACTGAACTCTGTCTCATTGTTTGAGGCATCAGGATCAGCCTGTGGCAGCTCAGAGCCTCTCACACAGCTTTGTAATAAAACAATGCTGGAGTCATGAATAAGCAAAACCTTGGTCCTGTGGTGAGCAAACAGCAAAGGGAGGATATTGCAGACATATCACTCCTGACAGGGCTAAGCAATATGTGATACAGATAAGTGGGGTTGGAATAAAATATGATTAAACCAGTCTTTTCCATTCCATTTTGATTTAAGAGTACAAAGTGCAAACTATTCATCTTCTGTCTAGAGGCAGTAAATCAACTGATAGGAAAAGTGAAAAGTAAGTGGGGTGCCAGGAAAAGCAAATCATCACGTGCCAGTGAATTGCTTATGGAAAGGAGGAACTTGGGATTAAATAACAACACAGAAGATTTGACTCGCGGCATCATCAGCATTCATGAAGGTGAGGAAAGGAACAAAAATTATCAATATCCACCAAGCACAAAGAGAGGGGAGAAAAGAGGAAATATCAGAAGAGTTCACAGAAGCTCTGGGTCTGAGGTAGGTTCCATGTTCATTTTAATTTTGATTTTACCAGCATATCATAGAAGTGATGAGTTTTAGGAGAGTAGGAAAAGAGCTGCTGAGGTACCACCCCAGGAGAGATGGCCATGGTGCTGCTGGGGTTGTGGAGAAGGGCACACCCCAGCAACTTCTCTCTAGTTCTATTTCCATTTGCTGCAAGTTGGAAGGTCAGTGACTGTCCTTCTCAAAGGTGGAGGCCATCACTGTAAGGAGGGTAAGCCCAGACAGACCTCACTCACCAGGAGAGGACAACATGAACTCATTACAGTTTCTAGTTCTCACTGTGTAAAAATAAGGCAGAAAGGAGAAAAAAGAACAAACCACAACCAAACCACGGCTTTGATTCAGTTGTAATTCCAGAACAAGTGCATAAATCAAACAGCTGAATTTGAGTCTGAACATAAGGGAGAATCCAAATCCTAAAGCACATTTTCTTTCAAGGCTCCTACTTTGTCATGTTCAGTTGCACATGACTTGGGTTTTATTGGTTTCATGGTGGACAATCAAATCACAAAGTGTTCACCAAATCTGGTGGATTTTAACCAAAGCCACATGTTGTCATTCACAGCTAAATCATTGCACAGACCTCAGGGCCTAAGGCAGGGATTGCCAAGAGTTCCTTCCCACTTGTTATAGCACAATCTATAGTGGGATGTGCCTACCCTGGGACACAAAGTCTCTTGAATTTGGCAAATGCCCCTCCCCAGTACCATTTCCACCACAGAAACCTTCTCTCCTCTTCCTCTGAGAGCATTTAAGAAAGAGAATTCAGCTGAAAAGTCCAGCTGCAGCAAATGCACCACTATTCTGTTCTCTCCTAAAAGTATTGATTCCATTAAAACGTGCTGCTTCATGATGGAAACCTTCCTGATCCACTCCTGCTTCCACTGGGCTGCTGAGGGAAAGCAGCACCACAACAAGGCAGCACCATGGACAAGGGAGGCACATTTTAAATGTGTAGCATAAGACAATCTTAGTATTTGAAATTAAACCGTTATACTGAGGTTTGAATATAATATTGAACCACTAAGGAACAGAAGACGGAACCTCCTGAGGAAAGATCAATGTGTCAGCCAGCAAGGGATGGAGTCATGGACCAGAATTGGCATTCCTTAGAGAAATAGCAAAGCAAAATGAGCTAGAAACAAGCTGACTGGGTGAAATGAAGGGGATAATCCTCCATTTTTCACAAAAGCCTGCAAGGAAATTAGTTGCCAGCACCGGCTACATCCTTGCAGAGTGATGGTGAAGAGGAATGCCCCATGAGTAGTGGGGACTTGTTTTATTCTTCACCAATATTGTAAAGGAGAAATAATAATGAAAATCCCTGCACAACCTCACCACTGCTGCACAATGAACAACGCTTTGCCTTTAGATTTTACCCACATTCCAACAGACTTCTCTGTGGGACCCGGGCTGGTGGGGGCAGAGGAAGGGACACCCAGCAGAACGGGCAGATGGCACCCCGGTTCTTGCAGCTCACTGGTGCAGCACCACTGAGCAGGACTGGGCCTTCCCCAGCCCCAGAGGCACTGTCAGAAGGGTTGTTCCCAGACAGTCGTGTTTCATGGAGCAGCATGGAAGTCACAGTCCATGGGCACCAAGGGGGCAGAGACGAGTCCCCAGCACTGTTCCCAGCATGGCACGGAAGGGGCTGTGAGGGCAAGGGCAGGTGACACACTTGGGATAATCCCTCAAGGCTGGAATTTCTTGACATGCACAGCCACCTTATCCCTGGAAGTAAATGGGGCACAAAAGTGATTCCCAGACCAGGACTTCTTTCTAAGAGAAGATACAAAAATATCCTTCATTGACTGAATTGGACCATAAACTGTAGAGCTTGAGGGGCATTTTGCTGGGCACTGCTGCTGCCCCACATGGGATCTCATCCCCTCCCAGTGCCAGGCAGAGGACCAGCCACCACTGAGAGCTGTCCAATCCCTGCACCATCCTCTGCTCACAGGACAACACAACATGTTGCTCTTAGAAGTGGCATTTTGCAGCTGAGGTGCAACTTTTGGACATTGCAAGCCTGGAAAGGCAAGCAAGGTTTATAAATCCCATGTCATCTGCACACCAGGTCTGTGAAAAAAAAGTATTGCTGTTTCAACTAATGTCAGCAGTTACAGGGAAGGGGAAGAGAGCGGGGAGGGAAGAAATACAAAGTAAACGCGTATCTGAGCCTTTCTGATTCAACTTAAAATCTCCACTTCTACTGGAGGAAACAGTATTAGGGTGGATATGAAAGTGGCTGCACTGGATCTGAGCTGGACAGGCTTCTCTGCTCCTCACAAAGCCAGTTACACAGGGAAAATTAATCAGTTCCAACAAATTGCCATCCAGGTGCAGATCCTGAGTCACGGCTGGAGCTTTTAGCAAGGACTGGTCATTTGCAGTTACACACACACAGCAGGGTGGGAATTGGAGAGTATTAACACCAGAAAAGCCCAGGTCACATTGTAGGCATTTATACAGAAGAGTTTCGAGGTATTACTTTACTTTTCAGCAGTGCTGAGTCTGTAATCTGTGTCATTCCCAGATTCATCATGGTACTGTATGGTTCCCTTGCACAAATGGGCCCAAACTGAAGGAGCCACAGAGCTCCTCTTCCTCAGAGCATCCTTCTTGAAAATGAGCAGGAAGCAGTAAGGAGAGCAACAGTCCTACTCCTCCGCTGTCCCAGCCAGTGTCTGCTCAGAAACATACCCAAAATCCCTTCTAGAAGTCTCCTTGTTACCCAAACGGGATTGGAGCATCCTCAGGCAAGCCAGTTCCAGCACATCGTTGTTAATGCCAGCCCATCAACGATGCTCAACCACATTCACAGACCTGGGAGCACACCCAGGTTATGTCATGGCTAGGAAGGGAGGTTCAACCACAGGCACTGCTCAGGAGGACACAGAGAGGCTGCTCCCTCAGAGTGCCCCACTGCTGCCACCCCCTGCCACCCAGAGCGGCCAGGCACAGTCCTGCCCTCGGCAGCGCCCACGAGGGATGGCAGTGGGGTCCTCCCAAAGGCAGGCAACATCTGCAGCCTGAACAGCAGGGTTTGACTAAGCTTGAAGGGAAAACACATGTCATCTACATTGAAGTCACACACAACACTTCTCACATCAATGATTTGCAAGTCAGGGGCGCATCAGGCTGGGAACCTGAGGGAACCTGGTGATTCAGCTGCTGCAGAAGCTTGAAAACACCATGTCATTTAGGCCACTCCATTGTGCTGCTGCTGCTTCCCAGCAGGATGATCTCCAGCCCCCAGGCTGTGTTGGAAAGAGCCCGTTGCAAGCAGGATTGAGCCAGGGGAGATCAGCATCACCAAGTGATGCATTTCAGGGAAACAGTCACCCTGAAATGAGAACATAACAACGCAGCACTGTGTATGTTCTTTCAGGAAAAGCATATCCTTCCAGTATGTCTGTTCTCAAAGATGATGCTCAGACTGAGAAAATAAAGAGTGAAGTGCATTAACCTTGTTATAGCACTCTGTGCTTGAGCAAAACCTCTGTTGGTTTTAGTCCCTACTCTGGCAACTACAGAAAAGTTTTGCTGAACCAAGACTTATTAAACCCATGAAAAATAATTTCAAATATTACCAATTTTACTGAGCCAGAACTAATTTTTGCTGTATTGAACCATCTACACAAAACCATGCAGAGGAACAAAACCAAAATGGTTTAAATGAAGGTTGGAGTAGCCTCAGGGACCCAATTTTCAGAGATCAGTTAGGGGCAGATAAACAGTGTGCTAATTATTGTTAATGGAATATATTCTCATATACAGCTCTGTTAGCTATGGAAGGAAACACCCACCTTCTGCAAATGTGTTTGGGTTGGAAGGGACCTTAAAGCCCATCCAGTGCCACCCCCTGCCATGGCAGGGACACCTTCCACCAGCCCAGGGTGCTCCAAGCCCTGTCCAACCTGGCCTGGGACACTTCCAGGGATCCAGGGGCAGCCACAGCTTCTCTGGACACCCTGTGCCAGGGCCTGCCCACCCTCCCAGGGAAGGATTCCTTCCCAATATCTGAGTGAATCTCCTCTCTGCCAGTCTGAAGCCATTCCTCTTGCCCTGTCACTGCAGTTCCTGGTGAAGGGTCCCTCCCTGGCTCCTTTGTAGGTCCCTTCAGACACTGGAAGGGTGAACCTCTTCATTGCAGTACTTGTTGCCTTTGCCTGTGAACAGCAAGTACCCTGGAAGCACTGACTGATTGCTTCCCATTTGCTTTATGTTGTGTCCCCACAATTCCAATTTAAAGCAGTAATAATAATTATTATTATTTTTTAGTATTGGAGCCCAGAATTGGCTGTTATCTCTTTATCCATTTGGCTGTAATAGAGCATTGCTCTGGGAAAAAAAGAAAATGCTGTTACAATAGCCTCAAAAATAATTGACTATAATAATTATTTCCCTTTACATGAAGATTTCTTCAGCTGTTCCATGGGGTTTTGCTGTGATTACTGAAAGCTGCAAAATCTGACACAGAAACACACGAATTCTTTTTTTCCCTTTCTTGAAATAGAAGAAGGAAAAAGCCCTTTCTGTTCTCTCCCACCTCCTTAGCAGATGGCAACACAGCTCCACACCTCCCCCGGCCAGCTGGAAGGAATGCTGCAGGAGAATTCCTCCCCCGGGTCCAGTTTAGACAGAACGGGCAGAGGGAGGTGGGAGGTGGCGAAGCCCCCGCGGGGATGCCCCCGGCCCCCCACCCACCTCCCTCTCCCATAGGGGCCTCCTGCCACTCCAACCCCTCGACACGACTCTTCTTCCTTAGCTCCGACAGCCACCCTGTTTTCCCTTCTCTCCCGCCTCCATCAGCTCATTCCAATTCCCACTCAGCACAGGCGGTGGGAATTTCCCCTTTTTCTCTTCCCCTCCCATCCAGTTTTGTCCTTCTTTCATTTCTGCAATTTCTCAGTATCGTGAGCTTTTCTCCGGCATGAAATAGGGGAGGAAATGTCACAGGATCCTCATTTGCTCTATCAGGTCTCTGACAATGGAGGAAGGAAAGAGAAGACGGAACTGGCTCTGCCCACACCTGAGGTTGTTGCCCAGAAAGACAACACAACCTAGGGAAGGGTGTGGCAAGAAATCCTGTCCTACTGCAGCCTAAAGTGCTGGGCTGGGCTTAAAAACCAAACCCAAAATACCCTTCTCAGCATTAGCGTTCCAACCATCAGGTCCCGTGAAGACACATCACCTCCCCCTAAAAATTCACCCACTCTGAAAAGCAGTGTAATTTGAGATATTATCATCTGACCACACTCAAGCATCGGGAGCTGCTGCAAGTCAAGCCAAGCACGGAATGAAATGACTGGCCAGGACCAAAGGCCAGGGCGTGTTGAAGTCCTACTGAAGTTCAGCTGTATTTTGCTGGGGATCGCCCTGTATTTTTCTGAAGTGCTGGTAAAGCAAGAGCCGATGGTTCTGACCAGGAGGAAACCACACTGAAGCACTTCAAAACTATTCTACATTCTGTAGAGCACTAAGTTTTAAACAGGTTGTGTTTGTATACACATCGTAGCACCAGATTTGGGTAATAATTATATATAAATATCCTCTAAATTTAAATTATCCTCTAACACTTGTTGCCACTGTATGAAAGGAATTCTGCTCTGATCAATAATTAGAAATCAATTACAGAGCTCTGTGTGCAGCAGACGATTACTCTCGTGACTCTCTATTACAAGCATTTGTAAGGGTGGTAATCCGTCTTAATAATTCTTAAATCATGTATGAATATAGAAGTGCCTGTGGCAATATTCAATTCCTATTTAAGTCCATGGAAAGCTGCCTGTTTAAATTATACAGAAGTTAAATTTCTCCTGAAATGCACTTTGATGTGACTCTGTGCAAATACACGTTCGCCACGAAATCACCTCATCTTTTAAACAGGTACCTGCAAATGCTGCTCTGATTCAGGCTCTGAAACCAATTCTGCTTTTGTTCTCCACAAGATGTGATTTATAATTTTTCCCTTTCCTGTTAATAAATCCCAAGGCCCGGGCAGTGTATTGGCAGGTCCCTTTCTCAGGAACAACCCCAGGTCTGCAGTGATGGACTCCAACGTGATGCTTTCATATTTCAGCCTTGAGTTCAGCCGGGGACTATTGACTCACCCCTCCTGAGGCATAAATCACATTTTTCTCACTTCCATGGTCTGCTTCACTCCTAATTTCTCATTAGAGCAGTTTTAGTGACCCAGGAATGCTGGAGTGTTGAGTAATGTGCATTTGATTGTTAAGGGTTTGGTTTCCCCCCACTTTTTATTTAAAACCCAGGCCTGAATGGAGGTTCCTGGAGGAGCTTGTGGTGAGTCCTGACAGCTCCCACCACTAAGCCCTGGATGGTGATGTCTTTTTGCCTCATTTTCTGACACATGTATGGGGATTTCTGTGGTCTGTTAGAGGAATTTCAGAGCTTCCTTCCCCAATGGATTCATACATTTCCAATTGTTGTATTTTTCCTTCCTCTATAAGAAGGCAAGCCTACCACACTGTAATTCTAAGATACTGTAGCTGGAGCTAAACTAGTCCTCAGACTCCAATAAAAAAACCAACAAATACTGTTTGGGTTCAGCTTTTCAGCAACACAGACTATTTTCCGAGTGGTTGTTTGGAACCCAAGTAAAACACGAGGGTCTCACAGGACCAGATTTAAATACAGCAGGAACTGGAACAAACCCAATAAAGTTTCTTCTTCCTGCAAAATGAGCCTTCACAAAATAAAAACTCAAGCACAAACAAGGCTGCCCGGCACTAAAAACCCAGATTACATCCCTGGATAGTCACACCTGGAAGGCACAGAGAGGTTTCCACAAGGACACAGAGCACGGGCTCACTAAAAACCAGGATGAATGCCAGTGAGTTTGTTTAAATGCTGTATTGTGTTTTGGGGGCACCATTTTTTCCACGCACAGAAGAGGGGAAACAGTATTGGTGGTCCCTGCTACGTCCCAGGTGAGGCAACAGCCTGAGAGAGCAGCATTTCAGAAATGGTTTTGGGGGGGTTAAGATACACAATCCCCCCAAACCCAAAATGCCCATAAAACCAAAACCCAACCCCCAAAAACACACAACCCAAACCACATCAAAATTAAGGAGCTTCAGGGGTCATAAGAAGAACCCCAGGACACAGTTTCAGCTTCTCTGAAGCATCCATGTCACAAAGAATTATGATTTATAGTGAAATTAAACATGAAGTATTAAATTACAGTGAAATATAAGTTCAACCTGCCAACAGCATTAATTTAGAACAACAAAAATTATGCATTATTTCAAACTCTAATTCAAGATCTAAAAGCAAAAACAAAGAGCCTAAGAAATATTTAGAGAAAATATTAATTACATTTAAAGCTGTTTTTCTACCAAAACAAAATAAGGGCAGATACATTTCCTTTGGCAGCTTCAGAACCCACAAACTTCCACAGATGTGGAGGGAATGGAAAGCAGAAATAGTAACAGCCCCAATTCAGCAGCTGTGACAGGAGGGTCAGTCCAGGTTATTGATCAGCGAGTCCAGCCCACGTGGGTCAGTCCAGGTTAATAAAATCCTTCTCTGCTTTTCCTTGGAGACCCCCATTTTGGCTTGGATGAATGAGCATCCCCTTCTCCAGAATGGAAAAGGGAGGTTTCCCCTTCCCCAGCCCTGTGACTGACACAGCATCAATTCCTTTATTTCTACTTCAGAGCAAACAAGTCAAGGACTGAATAATTCAACAAGTTGATTTTCTAAGTAATTTCTAAATATAAGGGGTTTATGTGCTTTTCCATCCAAAGGAGACTGAAATGAAAACGTCTGCCAGGCTCTTCGCTCTCTAAATTACTCCTCACACCTCCTCAGCCACCTTTGCTTATCTCTATTGTTTCTGAGAAAAACCTGTTGGTTCCCTGACATCTGAAACGGTGATAAAGGGTGATTGAAAGCTGGGTCTGTCAGATAGGCAACAGTTATCACAGCCTGATTTGGAGCCTGGAATTATACTGGGTAATACCAGCTCCAAAGAACACACCTCGAAAATGAATTTATGAATGGCCTTTTCTAGATCTGAGGATAAACTTCTGGTAATAGAAAAGAGTCTATGAGCTGATGGATCAGCCTCTCGTTGATGAGGGGTAGATATGTTTATGCTGCACTGGGAATTTCATGGATCAGGAGAAGTCCCTTTACCCTAATTAAATGTCATAGATAAACGTCTTCAATTTTCAAATCATTTCTCCTTCTTCCTGTTCAGTTTCAAACCAGGGGAATTGAGCTGATGGAGGCTGGAAGCACATCCATATCCAGGAGATAATTGCCTGTGGGAGTGAGAGAAACCACCAGCCATCCTTGCTGAGCAGACCTGGTCCCCTCCAGGAGCTGGGGAAGGCAGGCAGGAGGGAGGACTCGCTCAGCACCCTCACCAGGAGCAGGACTGTGGGATGGCTGCAGAGAGGACAAAGTGCCCACTGCGTTGTGCCTCAGCCAGCTCTGGGAAGTCTCAGCCCCCTGCCCAAGGTCCAGTGTCCAGACTGATCTGGCCAAGGTCTCCCTGAGCCAGGGAGAAGCAGAGCTTGGGACACACAAGGGAATCTGAGGCTGAAGGAACTCACGACTTCAGGCAGCAGCTGAGTGGGATGTTTGTCATCACAGCTCTGGGCACAGAGGCACAAATGCCACCAAAAAGTCATTTTCTTATCTATCCTTTATATTCCAGCCCCCAGTTTTCCCAGCTGCAGACAAGGTTAACTTTCCCAGTGGCTTGCCAGGGTATTTTGAGGATAGCTGTGGTGCCACCAAGACATTAGTGAATTACTTTCTTAATAAGATGCTCAGATACAACATTAATAAGATCTGACATTCCATGGAGAAAAACATTGATGGTTCAGAATTTTAAAAAGGAAGCCACAAAGCCTTGAGCAAACTCAAGACTCTTGTGAAAGCTTGACTGCCTTGATCTTTAGGACTCTCAGAGTTATGATGTCCGGGGACAAATTTGCATATTGTCCCCATACAGAGATGAAAGGTCTACAAGGAGGTCACCCAGACCAGCCCCTCTGTACTTCAACTACAAATGAACCAGCTTGAAACGCAACAAAGACATTTCACAGCTTCTCCACTCAACTACAAATATGTTCACCTCATTGAAAGTCAAGAACTCAGAGTTGTGTGAAGTTTTCCTTTGGTCCTAAATAAAATTTAACATCACAAAACATATTTTAGGATTATTTAACAACAGGAGAGTGTTTACATTTACAGACAAGAGAGTGAGTTCATACAAGTGGCCACAGCTGACTGAACAAGAGAACCTCCAGTTGGTGTCTAATTAATAATCTTATTACTCTGATGAGTCAGCTTCTCTTATCTGCAGCACAAACACCCTTCCCATTACTTTATCCTGCAGAGCAAGGCACTCAGGCTGTGCATGGAGATGGAGATCAAGGGTACTCACCCACAAGGTTGAATTACATCCACATAATCCACACACTGTCTTCCCCCACCTAGAATTTGGTAAATAACTGTAAAACACAAATACTGAGCACTTGGCCTCTGACACGGCCATGTCCAGCACAGGAGCCATTCTGCCAACTCTCCATTGCCAAGGACTAGTCAGGGTGCCTGTAGGTGCAGCTGGAGCTGCACAAACAATTCTCCCAATGGCTAAAATTGCTCAGAAAAGCAGAAATAAAGTGTCTCAGCCTCGATGTGAGACTAAGAAAATCATAGAAGCATGGAGTGTTTGGGTTGGGAGGGACCTTAAAGCCCATCCAGTGCCACCCCTGCCATGGGCAGGGACACCTTCCACCAGCCCAGGGTGCTCCAAGCCCTGTCCAACCTGGCCTTGGACACTCCCAGGGATCCAGGGGTAGCCACAGCTTCTCTGGGCAAACTAAGTATTCCAGTCCATGTCCTAGGAGGAGGGAAAGACCATACTGGAGATGAAGGGTAGGAGGAACCTGAGCAGCAGAGGCTCATCAATCAGGGTTGGAAGCCACAGCTCAATGGAGCACACTCAGAACAGGCAACAGAGGAAAAGGGGATGGATCATTGTGGGTAATAAAAGAAGATAAAAACAACAACCCTTCTCCTCTTCTCCCACAAAGAGTCACTAAAAAATACTGTGAAAATACCCCCCTAAACGTGGCAATAAAACACTTGCTGTGGTTACTACAGACACCACCAGGTGGGAGGAGAGGGAAGGAGTGGTCAGTGTGCCAGGATGCTGCCCAAATCCTGAAAACATTTTAGAAAAAATACACTCCAGTGAAAATTTCCAAACAGCTCGATCAGTTTCCTTGGGAGCAGCCACAGCAAACACCACTTTGGTGTTTAACAACCTCCCAATGAGTCAGATATATCGCAAAGCTCAAGCTGAGGTTAGCAGTAGTGTTTTCTGTTCATTCCTTTTCCCAGTCCTGATTTAAGAACCTTTTTCATGGAGAACAGACACTTGCACTTAGAGTAAGGTCATTAAAACACAATAAAAAAAGGAAAAAGAAACATACCCTTCTGAATTACTCCATCTCTGGTTATGTAAGTGTCTCACAAACACTTTACACCCCCAGCCATCCTCCCAAGGTGCCCATGAGCCTCCTCCCTGGCACAGCCCGAGCTCTGGCTCCAGGGCCAGCCCCACGCCGTGGAGTGGCTGAAGTGCCAATGCTGACATGTTTTATGAGTTAATTTGCTGTGATTTAGTGCCCTGCACAGCAGCACTAAATCTTCACATCCTTTTTACTGCTTTAAGTAATGCTTTAACTTCTTGGTAGCCACACAAGCTGGTGCTAATCCTTTCGTATTTATTTGTTTAATACCCTGGAGAGTGCAAAGTGCATTCTTTGCTGGAGGATGAGCCACCCAACTGAAGTTATGAAGCCCTATTTTTTCCAGGCACTTTTCCCAATCAAGCACAGATAACAGAAAATAAGGGAAAAAAAACCCCAACCCCCAAATCCAGCAATTGCTCTCTCTTTGGAGGTGGCTGCTGTATTTTACAGTCAGATTAAAAGCTTTTCCCTGGAGCATTCAGCACCCCCAGTCCCCCAAACTGGGGGGGAAGATGGATATCTCCTGGAGCTTCCTCTGCCTTTTGCTTTTCTGAAAACACCAAGATAATTTCCTCCTAAAATTTCTGTAGTTTCCTGGAGCAAAATCTCTAGGAGGTAGATGAATTAGCATATGATAATCAGACAGAGGGAAATCCATCACAGTGTTATCTCAGAGAGTCTTATCAGAGACCATCAAAGGGTCCCTGCAGAGCTCAGGTAAGGCCCCTGAGCTCTCAATGATACAAGCCAAGATAACAGCTGAGGAATCCCAGAAAACATTGTCCACTGTGAACTTGCCAAATCTATAAATACTGCAAAACATCCCGGGCCTTTAACTATGCTGGCTGAAGCCTCAAGTTGGAAATGTTCCCTTAGCCAGGGAATATGGGATAAATTGAAAAATGGATGGACACAGAGGTCCACCAAGTATATTATGGGATGCCACCCCGTGAATGGCAGGCAGCTCCCACAGTGCTGAGGGAGGTTTCCACCCATCTGTTAATAAAGATACACGATTATGTTCTGAATCTTTGTCATTTTGAGTCCAGTCCTCCCCAGTTTATCCCAGAAAAACCCACAGTTTACAGGCCATAAGAAACTCCTGACATGGCTGGAGTTGGTTCCATCACATATCCTGCACAAGAGCCTTTTCTTTTCCCTTTTTTAATGTATTAGCAGGAGTTACTACGCTTGAATAAACTTAATAGAACAATTTCATTGTTCTGCTGCTGGCCCTCAAACCACATTATTGTTGTTCAGTGGCACTGGTCTCACACTGGAAAATGCACATT
The DNA here is from genome assembly GCA_035222235.1 of Margarornis squamiger. Lineage (NCBI taxonomy): Eukaryota > Metazoa > Chordata > Aves > Passeriformes > Furnariidae > Margarornis > Margarornis squamiger. The sequence goes on from JAWWTY010000022.1 coordinate 1,211,188, forward strand.
GCTGGAATCCTGCTTTTATCCAGGAAACCAAAGGCTCCTGCATCCAGACATCCGAAATTTAACCTAAGTGGGCTTTGTACTCTACTGGAAATGATTGCTAAAACAGGAAAAGAGTGGGGAAATATCCCCTCCCACAGAGGGACTGCAATGACAAAGGGTGAACAGCAGATGTTGCTCCTTTTGTCTCTGTGAATGCAGGGAACATCCCTGTGTCCCCAGTCCCCTGAGAGGTGGGAGGTCTTTCCCCCAACACACTGCCTGGGATCCCATTCCCAGAACGGCACAGCCAACAGAAACACATGGGAAAGGAAGACCAGCAGTAACTTCAACTCATCTTCCAAAAGCTCTTGCAAAGAACTCTAAAAATTGGCTCTAAAAATGAACTGAAGGTCCCAGTTTGGGGCAAGAGGAAAGTTCAGCCTGAAGTTGTACCACAACAGTGAATTCCCAGAGAATTTCCTCGTTGTTTTACAGCAGTTCAAAAGAAACTCAGAAATCCAAACCAAGAACAACAGACCAATGATTTTCTGCTGAGACTAATTTAAAAATCGACTTCTAAATGCAAGTCTCTCTTTTTGCACTTGTGGCTGCTCACTGACATGAAAGAAAATGCTGAGATATATATTTAAAAAAATCAATCAATCAATATAATTAAAACCAAAAATCACCCAGCCCCTCAGATTTTCAGTGCAGGTGGTGGAACCCTGTCTAAACTCAGTCCTATGGCCCCAAACTATACATTTGGAGCTTCTGTTTTAAGCTCTTCCATGGCTGGTTTTCTTAACCTTTGGGAATTAAAAAAAAAAGATACAAACAAGCAAAAGAACGAAGCCAACATTTGCAAGTGATGAAGTTTATGCCACATAGGTATTAATATTGTATTTTTACAGTTCAAATATGCACAATCAGAAAAAAATTGGCACATACAGTGTATCTGTATGTAAAACACCCTCCAAGTCTCCCAAGCAGCTTCATTTGCAACTATTAGGCTCCCAGAGCTAAAATACTCCCCAATTAAAGTAACAAGAAGCAGCACTGTGATATTTTAAGTTTCCTTTTCAAGTCCATTCTGCAGTTGGCTGCAGCCTGTGGCCATGGAGAGCCTCTCCCTGCCAGGTTCAGGGGCAGGATTTATCATTTGCTCTTTGATTTCAGATGTGAATTCTATCCAACGTGATTCTCCTTTTTTTGACCAAGTGAACATTATTTTCACAAGGATAAAAAAGAACCTAACTAATGTACTGGAGCTCATCCTATGCTACCGAGACCCAGCTATAAATAAATGCATGAAATGGGTTTTTCAGAATTTAGCAGAAGTTAAGCAAACTTAAGGATTTCAGCTGGACTCCTGGAGAGTTTCTAGCAGTAAAAACAGCAGCACCAAAACCCAAGGAGTCTCAGAATCACAGAATTGTTGAGGTTGGAAAAATACCCTGAGCCCATTGACTCCCCCAGCACTGCCAAGGTCACCACTGACCCGTGTCCCCAAGTGCCACATCCACATGGCTTTTAAATCCCTGCAGGGATGGGGACTCCACCTCTGCCCTGGGCAGCTGTGCCAGGGCTGGACAGCCCTTTCCATGAAGAAACTGCTCCTGATGTCCAACCTAAACCTCCCCTGGTGCAACCCGAGGCTGTTTCCTCTCACCCCGTCCCTTGTTATTTGGGAGCAGAGCCCGACCCAACCTGTCTCCAGCTCCTTTGACTCGGGGCAGCAGCAGCAGCACACCCTGTCCCAAAAAAGCCCAGGAGTGGCAGCCAGAGCAGCCCCCTGTGCATCATGCCAGCCCCAGGCATGGGCTCACTGCAGAGCCGGGTATTCCCAGGGCAGCAGGAACCAGCCCCGTGCCACTGGCAGCCCAGCTCTCCGCTGCTGTTTCAAATAGGACAACAGTATGCAAACAAACAAGCCTGGAGTGCTGCTTTTACTAATAAAAATGTGTCAAGATGTACTGCTCAGCAAATTAGGTTGCTTTAGGGAGGTTATTAACTCAGCCTAGTTTTAGCAAAATAATGTCACAAGAGGCGAATACAGAAATAGATCCTTTGAGGACTCTGGAGGTATCCCAGAGGTTCACGGGAGCAGCTTTAAAGGCATTAACCTTTAACCAAGGAACGCTTCTTTTGATTCACAGCACCACATCAGTGTGCAGAAAAACTACCTTTTTTTTTTTAAGCTTTACCCAGAGAACGTTAACTTGAATATTTTCAAAATCCACATTAATTACAGGCCAAAAATATGCATATAAAAATATCTTCTAAGGAAACTGTTCCGAGGTGGATCGCATGTGACGAAAGATCATATCTAATTAGAAATATGCAGTAAATTGCCATGAATTATTTAAATTTATCTCGAAAGATACCAAAATTTTAAGGGGAAAAAATTTTTTTACACTGCATTGCCTCTGCTCTCCCTTCTCAGCAACAAAGCCATGTGATCAAAGGATTTTTTCCCTCCCTTGCCTGTTCCACAAGGCCAAGGCGTTGCTCAGATGGGAGCAGTGAGCACTCCCTGCTGAGCTCCGGGAGCTGCAGTGCTGCAGAGCCCACTGTGGGAGCCCAGACACCAATTCCAGGCTGAGCCCCTATTTACACGTGCCTGAAAATGCCACCTGAGAACACGCAGAAATTGTGCCAGGGAGGGGCAGCTCACAGAAGCCAAAGCAGTGTGAGAACTGGCATCACTGCCTAAGCCTGGGAGGGAAAATGCTTTTTAATATCGCTGTTAATACACCTGCACAGGGGCTAATCCTCCCTTAAATCTTTTTAATCCCGGGAGTTGTCACAGCAAAAACCGGTGTTTTAATTTGTCCCCAGGAAATCCCAGCTCGTTACCAACAACCATCACAGGGTTTTGTCTTTCAACAGTGGCACCTCAATGTCAGCTGATGAGGCTGATTACACAGGAGTGTTGTGATTAGAGAGACAGAGTGGATTAGAAACAAATCCTCTAATCAATCCTAATTACCAGATATTAATGCAATTCGTTGAGCAGTTTTGGTGAACACCAGCTCGACTTCTTTACGGGGAAATTAAATTAGTGTCTCCATTCCAGAAGTGCTAAAAACTAGAGCAGTTTGGGCTGTATTAAAGCCTGCAGGTAAACTCCAAGGGAACATGAGCCCAGCCAGTTCTTGGTACTTGTGAGAGCTTTGCACTGCATCTGGGGCTCGGTCCTGGGGCCAAGTTGTACATGGCCTGCAGAAAAACCCCACTCTGTGTGCAGAGGAGATGCTCCTGAATTTAATCCTCCAATCCTCTCCTGTGCCGAGCGATCCACTCATGAAAAAGCAGCCAAAGTTCACAAAAAAATAAAAATCAATATTCAGTACTCTTTTGGGTTCCTCTCCCCCTGCATTTTTTCCTCCTCTTCCATCAAATGGTCTGACCCTGATGACAGAAATGCCCCATTTCCAATTCCACGTTATGGGGTGAGGGAGGGACACAGGACTGTTTTAGGAAACACATGTATATCTACATACTACATAAGTGAAATGCACACAGAATACACACAGAACCTGTTTTAAAAATAGCTATTTAAGCAAAAATTAGGGGTTATTTACCTGCCCATCACACCACCCACCAACAGGCAATTAAAGCATTGGGGCAGAAAATCACACATAATTTCCCCCAGTTCCAGTGCAGTTTCCTGGGAGGTTTTGGAGCCCTGAAACCTCCATGTGAACACCGGCTGGGTGCCAGGAGAACATTTACTCTGTGCCAGGCCCTTCCCTGCAATCAGGAGGTTACAATTATCTCCCCCTTAGGGAAGGTAATTGCACAGGAGAGCAGGATCTTACCCTCTGAACAGGGCAAAGCTCATTCCCGGGCAGGCTGAGCCAGGGTGGGCACTGGCATTTTCCCAAGGGAAGTGCCAGGTCAGCCCTCTCCCCTCTCCAGTCCAGCTCCCAGGCTCTGTCAAGCACAAGGAAAGGCATTGTTCGGGCTCATCTTTAAATACAAGAACTCCAGGAATTATTTATAGAACCCTAAGGGTCACCCACCAGTCAAATGTTCTCCGTTACAGGGGGTTCTGACCTTTCCTGTCATTTTGCAGTTTCTGTGCTTAAATAAATCTAAACATTTTCCTAATTACTATTTGCCACAAGAATTTTCTGATTAGTTGGATAATTCCTTTAAAAAATGCAATCACTTTTCATAATGTATTCATTACCCTCTCAATACTCTATTCTTGAAACACTACAGTTTTCCATTGAGAACATATTTCTGTATTAATTTCCATAAAACAGTTTTAAAAATGAGATTAATATACTTTTTACTTACTATGTAAAAAATAATTTTTGATTAAACCTGACTGAGTAATTTGCAATTAATATCTCATTTGAGGGGTTTAGGTTTTCTCTTCCCCCTCCTTGAAATTATCCTTGTTCAGCACTTAATTTGGATTTCATCTGCAAGCCTTGAAAACTGAATAGTTCATAATATTCCAGACCTAAGTAGACATCTTATAAAATTATTTCAAATACCAGAGAGATGGAAAAGCCTTGCACTCAAAACAATTGAGAAATTAAAACTTTGTCAATAAAAGCTGCTGAGCAATTAGCAATTCTTAGAATTAACCTGTTTTTCTAGTCTTCCAGAAAGCAAAAAGAGCCCAGGAGTTCACTTAAGAAGTCAGCTTTGAACCTTTTCTCTCTCTCTGCCATTTTTGCCAGTGTGCAGAATACAGGAGAAATCAAATCCCTATATATATTTTGGTTAAGAGATGGAACTGTGAGCTGGGTGCCCATCCAACCACAAACCACCACAGGTTTTTTGCCTTTGTTTTGGTCCTGAGATGGGAAACCACGAGTGAAAGTCAATTATTCTTCAAAATTTTCAGTTTCCCAGCAGACAACCCCTCCCCTCCCCCCGGGGTTCACAAGCCCCATTTGCAAAAGGACTTTCAGGGGAAGCAGCACCTCATGAACTCTGCAGAATCACAGAATCCTTTGGGTTGGAAAAGACTTTTGAGTTCAAGTCCAAGTATCCCCCGTGGCCACCACTGACCCACATCCCCAAGTGCCACATCCCCAAGGCTTTCAGATCCTTCCAGGGGTGGGGAGTGACAAAAATGCCATGTTTTCCACCCAAAAGTGCACTGGAAGGACTGTCTGAACCCACTCTCCTCCTCGTGCCCCATGCCCCTCTGCTCTCCTGGCCGTGGGTGGCAGCCCCTGGAGTGGTGGAAATCCTTTAACTCCATGCACTGGCCCACGTTCCATGGGGAAATCACCAGAGCTGCCTCCAGCAGGGTCAAGGCTGAACACACCACCCAGAAGAGAATGTTTAAAACTTGTGTAATGCCTAAAAAGCGTAAAAGTCTGCACGCAGGCCAGCGAGCCTGGGGCAGAGAACGTGCCCAAACAGCAGCCTGGGTCCTCTGCCCTAAGTCACCGTGGCCCTTCAAAACACATCTCACTTACACAGGGCAACTGCCTGGAAAACGGAGCCACATAAAAGGGATTCAAGCTAAACAACCAACACATTACTGGGCTATAAAAATCAATATTAATTTAGGACACTCCAAGACGAGTAATACTGGAAATAGTGTCATGGAATTTATGGATAAACATACAGGCTTTTGCTCATTAGTTCTAACTATTGCTGAACAACTTAGTCAACTGCCTCCCTGTGACTGCAGTAAATCAGGGTTGCAATGGTGGGGCTGTAAATTCTTGCCAGAATTTTCCCTACAACAGAATTAGATTTTTATTGTTGAAAAAATAGAAATAACATACACAACTCTGCCTACTTTGAAGTTCCTGGAGCAAATCTGGGGTAACATCTTTACCTTGAGTAGAGGGTAATATCACCTTTGGGTGTTATAAGTCTCCTACCAGAGTTTTCTGAACTGGAACTTCGACTTGGTAGAAAAAGAAATCCAACAGATGCCACAATCTATAGCAGGGGAACATGTGATCGAGGTACACACTTCTGTCATTGGCTGAAAAACTCTGTCATTTCCAGTGTTCATTTGGAGGTTGAGATCTAAAAAATCATGGCCATTTCTGGGCTGCTCAGCTCCCCTTCCAAAGCCTGGAAGAGCTGTTGCTACAGACACTGCCAGCCAGCCCATGGCTTTGCCTTTTCCAGTCTGCCCTTCTGAGGATGCCAAGCCCTTTGTCCCTCAGCTCAGCTACCACTGGCTGTCTCAGAAACCCACACAGAAAACCAGCAGCTGCAAAGTCAGAGGAGAGGAAACACAAAAAGAAAGCAGAACTCGGTTTTCCAGACCCCACAAAGACCACAAACACTCCCAAGAGGAACTTGAGGTGCATTCTCAGAGCACCTTGTGTCAATACCCCACCTTTAGGTAAAATCCACTCACTGCCCTGCTCATGCAGCCAGCACTGCTGGGGGAAAGACACGGAGACAGGGGAAGAGAAGCTGGAGGGTCCAACTGCTCTGTCATAACCAGCCAGGACGTCTCAGGGACAAAGTCAACACAGCCACACCTGGAATTACTGAGGGTCTACGTGGGGGCTGCACCTCCTGGGCATTCAGGAGATCTGTGGCACAGGGACAGTCACCCAGGTCATCCCAGACCCCCCTCACTCTTGGATTTTATCCCAGCCCACACCGAGGAGTCACAAGTGGCCTTTCCTAAAGGCCCCAGACTCTGCCAGAGAGTTGAGCCCGTGCAGTACAAGGTGTGTTGAGAGAGCAGTGAGGGGTTTGGTCAAACAAAGCAATCATTTTATTCAAGTATCACATAACTTGTAGAGAATTTATGGATATCACCACTGGGAAGACATTTCTCCACTGTTGCCTTTTCTTAAAATATGTCTGATCCAGAACTGGGGGGGAAATAATGTCCTTTTCCACCTTCAGTTTTTTATAGTCGTGCTTTTAGTAGGTTTAGGAAAATCCCTTTCCAAGTAACAGCTCTGTTTTTCAGAGCATGGCACTTGGAAGCTACAATGTCCCACACTACAGGAAATATATCAAGGAATTTTCATAATACACAATAAATTGATTTGGATTTTTCAAACTGGTCAGATTTACACTCTTCTGATGACAAAATGGCTAAAGAAAATCTATATTATTGCCCTTTTTAGTAACCCCATTACATCATTCCTCCTCAGAAACAGCAGAGCATCTGCACAAGGACGTGTCGGCCCCGTGATTTATTAGGAGTGAGGAAGCAGAGGAACACAACAGTGAGCTCTTGGCTTTTGTGTAATGTATAATTGAAAACTCTCACAGAGCTGTGCAATTTAGGAGATTTATTTTGCAGGGAGTCAAAAAAGTTATTGACAAAGTGTTAATAAAGCAGAATCACAGGAGGAATAAATGTACGTAAGTGTGGAAGATCCAAACATCAGGACTGACTACAGAGATTTCCAGAGGGCTCAGCACCTTCCCAGTCCTGCCCCCAGTGCAGAGACATATTCAGTGCCTACAGCCCTGAAGTTCTTGCTCAAATAAATCTGTAGCTGGTTTTAAGACTAATACAAGTTGTATTTAATCCCAAGTGATTTACCACCATCTTCAGTAAGAAATTAAGATGCTACCAAAAATAAAACCACATCTTTCTTTGGGGAAGTCTCCTGACTTGACTTCTTCTAAACATCCCCATTTGCTACAGGCTTAACTCATTTCTCTTAGTTTTAGAAGCGAGCAAAGCCTTTTCTTAGCTGCACTTAACAAATAGATTTCGCTTTCCCTTTTTTCTGGCTGACATGTGCTGCACTCCAGCCAGCCAAGGCAGGCTGTGTGAGTGATCAAACTGGGTTAAATAACACAGCAAGGCTGGGGATGCAAAGTTGTGAAGTGGTTTCATGGGTTGGACTTGATGGGATTAACTTCCTGAGCGACTGCAGGAACCACACAGGGAAGGAGGAGAGGGGGAATTAGAGGAGGCAGATTAAATATAGAAACAGTAACTGTGCAATTTGCCTTGGTATTTCTAACCTGTCCTTCCCTTCCCCAACCACATCAGCCTCAGCAGAGATTTCCTTGTCTTCCTTCTACAGATCTCAGTTTATTTCCCTCATTCACCACCCCAGTGAGTGTGTGGGTGACAAGCAACCCTAAGATGTGTTTAGGAGTGCCCAAATAAAGACTGGGTGCACCTTCATGCTGTATAAAAGCAGGTGTTGGAGGAGAGGAGGAACTTGCCAACCTGCTTAAATAGCTATGAAAATTAAATTACTGAAATATGCTGCTGCTGCTGCTTTTTTCAGAGAAGGAAACTGTGCAGGAGCCACATCCAGCTGAGGTGGCACCAGGGCTGGGCACACTTGGGGGGCAGCACAGAGAGCAACCCAGGGACTCATCACTGTGGGACATCACAAGTCTTCATTTGCTCATTAATGAAGGAGTTCTCCAGGGAGGTAATAAAGAAATAACTACCACTGACAGTAAATTAAATAGGCTGATGCTAACTTGAAATCTATATCTGAGGGAGACAAGGAAATGATGCCCAAGAGTTAATGAATTTATTTCTAATCCATTGCTTTGTCTACAAACAGCTCACAGCAAGCTGAGGATGAGAACGAATCTGGAGAGTCAGGTCACCATGTCACAGCAAAGGAGAAGATTCATATCATATATGGTCTGAATAATCATGACATTCAGTTTGGTCCCCAACCCTGATAAAACTCAGCTTTGACCCATGATTTCCTCTATTTGGGAAATTTAAGAGGCTCATGGTGGGATTTTGGGATGAATGTGCAGGGCCAGGAGTTGGACTCAATGATCCTGGTGGGTCCCTTCCAGCTCAGGAGATTCTGTGACTCTATCATTCTAAATAAATAGGTATTTTCTTTAACAGGACACTTATTTCAGAGGTTCTGTACCTGACTGAACACAGATAAAATGGCCTGTTCTGAAAATTCCTCAAGACTTATTGATTTTCAAGGCTTGAAAAATTTTAACATCTTCCCAGTTAGATGATAAAATAATGAATACAGAGAAGACTCATCCCAAAATATGTTTTATCTTATCTATATTTAAAGGTGCTGGAAAAGCAAACAAATGAAGGAAAATGCTTTCAAATGCTGGGGAATTCAGAGCTGCCCAAATCATCTTCCTCAGTGGTTTGAATAAGTCAGTGTCAAAGGGAAAGGAAGCAACTCCCCCTTATCAACATCTCCCTCTCCCAACCTCTCCATGATCAAAAAGTCCTATTTAACACAGGTTGAGCCCATATTGACCAAAGGTCCTACAGACAAATTAACCCAAATGTCAGTGCCCCTGTCAATCTCCATCCCTCCCCCAGGCAGGGCAATCACATCCCCAGCACACCATCAGAGGGAAGTTTCCATATCTCTGGTTATTTATGCACTGAACAAGAATATTTGCCCAAAGCAACCCAGCACCAAGAAAAACATATTTGGGTGCACAAACAGGGGCATGTGGGAACAAGCAAAGCCAAAAGGAAGAGCAACATAAGTTCACTCACTGGAAAGCAAAGGTTGAGGCTGGTCATGGCTTTTATCCGAAGGAACTGAAGGCACCGCAACACAGGATGGAAAATGTTACTTCTCACAGTGAAACTTAACCTGCTTCCATTGCTCAAGTATGCAAAAGACAACTGTGATTGTTGGAGTGTTACTGATGCGAATTACAACTCCAGCTTTTTATACACTCATTTTTAATCACGGAAAAGAGATTTGAGTCATCTCCTTACAAGTCCCATTGCTTGTTAACTTGTGCCATCACAGTCTCAAAAGTGCTTTCAGTGACTTCTCAATTCTTTCTCCTCTTCTCCCCGAGGCTAAACTGTAAATCTGCATTCTCTAGACTGTGCCAGGTCAATATTTTCTCTAAATGCAAATATTTTCTGCTTCATGGGCATTACCTGAAACCTCAAGGCCAAGAGTCCCACCAACACCTCCATGAAAGTACAAAAATATTCACCCAGATATTCAAATTCCAGGCCTGCATTGGCTCAAAACTCCTTAATCTGGAGGGCTTTGCACACACCTACATTTAACATCAGATGTTGAACCTCTTTTGACCAGATTCATGCACATTAATAGAACAGGGTGATCTGAGCAGCTGATTAGCCATGAAATCAGGAGCATTCAGCAGGAAAAGTGTGCAAAGATTAGACTGCTGTGGGGGTGCCAGTGCAGGGCTCTTGACACGGTAATTGCTTGGAGGGAACGTTCCACCTGTCAAACACTCTGCCAGCAACATCTCAGCCTTTAATGGCTTTAATTAAAGGCCTTACATTTAGCCACCTTGGTTTACACATAAAATTAAAGTTATGCCGGCTGCCACTCACATCAACAAAGTGTTTTACAGGCTCTGCCTTCTGTGGTCCTTCAGTTTTAACCCAGTGTGTTCCTTCCCCACAGAACCACAGTCCTCTCTGGCCTGTGCCAATAAATCTTCATTACTGGGACACTGATATTGAACTGCAAGCACCTTCCAAGCAGAAAAAAAGCAGCCTTATTGCCACTGAAAGAAAGGATGGCTGGCAGAGCATGATTTATGGCAATTAGCAAGATTAAGAGCCACAATTAACTGCAATTAGACAATAGAATATTAAAGGAGAAAAATTACCACGCAGTACATAAATACCGGGCTGATGTAACGGGCAGGGGATGAGGCAGAGCTGGGCAGGCTGAGCCACTGAGGGCTGTGCCACGCAGGGGCAGGAGCGGAGCACAAGCCCTGCCAGGGCTGAGGGGACAACTGCACAGCCTTGCACATGCAGGATCACAATTCCCTCTTCTTTGGGGAGCGTTTACAGCACTGAAAGCTCGAGCAGCGACTCAGTAGTGGGTTTGCAAACAAAAAGAGAAATGCAAGATGTTTACAAAACAGAAGAGACGTTCACAAAACAGAAGAGACGTTTACAAAACAGAAGAGCTTTTCCCGGATCCCAAACAGCTTTGGGTTCTCTGCTTCTGGAAACAGAGTAAACCAGCCCCATTCATTAAAGCCTTAAAAAAGGTTTCTCTCCTCCTGTGCGGCTCCTGTGCCATATCCTGCCCTCCTCTCCCTCCCCTTCTGCAGCCCAAAGATCAGCTAGAGCAGGACTTTTCCCCAGAGCTGTCATTACCCAACACATTGTCTCCCTTCCCATTCCAAAGGCTCAAACTTCTCCCTGCTGGCAGCCCTGAGACAGAGGGTGTTCTGCACCCAGGCACAGCCCCAGGGAGGTGATGTTCTTTTGACATCCACCTGTATTTGTCACAGCTCCTCATAAGGCTATTCTCCAGGGTCCAAAATGCAGCCCTGCAGGAGGAGTGGGGGGAGCAGCAGAAGCTCTGCAGCCGCACAATTCACTGTGTCATTGGGCAGGGGTTGTTTCCTTCTTTGAAAGAGCCCTTGCCATCAAAGCAGGCCTTGAATACCCAGCTGAGGACCTGCAGAAGTGGCAAGAGAATTGTAAAAGCAACATAAAAACTCCTGCTTGGGACCCACAAGAGGATTTTGTCCAACCTGCATCATTTCCATTTAGGAGAGGCAATAAATGCTCTGTCTATAAAAAACCATAGAATATCTTCGGAGGTCCTCAGGTGGAAACAACCAATAGCATTGACAAAAGCCACATCCATTTTATTTTACAGAAAGGTTTGGGTTGGAAGGGACCTCAAAGCCCATCCAGTGCCACCCCTGCCATGGGCAGGGACACCTTCCACCAGCCCAGGGTGCTCCAAGTCCTGTCCAACCTGGCCTTGGACACTTCCAGGGATCCAGGGGCAGCCACAGCTTCTCTGGGCAAACTGATTTCCCCAACATCCCAGGCTCCTTCCCAGGCACAGCTTGACCCACCCCTTGGGCTTCCTTGGAGGCTGCAGCTCACCCAGAGGTGCCCAAAAAGTCACCCAGCCCTGAAACATCCAACAATATCCCCACAAACGGGCAAGAACCTTAGAGCTTTGCACAGCTTGTCAGCTTGATGTTGCCAACGGGGCAAAAGATTTGTTGGAGGGTTTTTTGTTGGCTTTGTTGGGTTTTCTTCAGTTTGACAAATACTGAAAGATATGCTCTGACACAGACCCTCCCAGTCAGCAGGTCTAATGTAGAGTCACTGAGCCACATCAGTGCATCGATCTGTGCTACAAATAAAGGCAGCGGGAAAGTTGTGCTGCTCAGATTTAAGAGCTGCTCAAAAGTTGTTACCAGTTGGTGAAATATCCCTTATTTACTTGTTCCCAAGAGTCTTCCAAAATCCAGCACATCTGTCTTGTGACAAATTAGGAAATCAAGAAAGAAAAAGAATTTTACTTTTTCTCGTAGCTGTCTATAATCTGAATAATAACTCTGCAGCAAGCAGCAGCCTCACCTTAGAATATTGATCAGGCATTAATTTCTTCACCAAAAGGGTTGTCACAGGGGGAGTCCCCATCCCTGGTGGCATTTAAAAGTGTAGATGTGGCACTTGGGGACATGGGTTAGTGGTGGCAGTGCTGGGAATAGTTGGACTCAGTGATCTCAGAAGGTTTTTCCAGCCTCAGCAATTCTGGGATTCTATCCTATAAGCACCTGTGCTGTTACAGACTTCCTTTTATATACATATATATATATATATATATATATATATATGACTGAAGAGGACCACACTAAATGCAACAAGTCTTTTTCCATCCAGCACAAACCTGCAGTCCCCAGGTCAGTAGCAGAAATCAATTGAAATTAGATTTTTTCCAAATCCAATTAGAATATTATTCCCCAAGACTAAATAATCCGATTCCAACCACAGGATGCCAAGTCAGAAAACGACTCAATTTTACTACTGTGTGTGGAGACATAGAAACATGTCTGGAGTGAAGTGAAAAATGTTGTTCTTTTGAAGCAACAAGAAGAATTTCTGTTAAATACCAGGAACTCATCAGTAAGAAGTAAAAGAAGAGGAAACCAAGCATGGTTTATGTAGAACAGGAAATTGCAATTAAAAAAGTTAAATCCTATTACACATCATTTTTCCAATAGACAGAAACACAAAGAACTCAATTTTCAATATCACGTATAATTTTGTACATCTTTGCTCAAGAAAGATGAATTTTCGTGTATACAAGTATTGCATGGATGACCAAGAAGTGGGAACAGAGGAAGAGATTAGAACAAAATTGCTTATTTAGCCTAGAAAATTAGATGGATTTTGTGCCAGTAAATAAATAAGGGAGAGACAAGAAACATTTTTGCTGTAAGACAAAGTTAGACAAAAGAAAATGGACTGAAAACCGAGGTTGAAAAACCAGAGCCCTTAAAAATGCAAGAACACCCTGTTAGCAAATAGCAGCAAAGCATGGCCCAGCCAGATGGCCCTGAATGGCTGCACCCGGTGGGCTGCAGTTCAGCACAATACATTGCTGCTAATGCAGCCCCTGGACAGTGAGCCTGCACTCCCCGAGCTTTCTACAGTGGGTTAATTAGAATAAAAGTCCCTCTGACAGGGCTCAGAGTCAGCCAGGGCAGAGAGAGAAAACTTGATGGAAAGACACTACAGAAATTCCAGAAGACCACAACAGAACTCTGTAAAGATAAAAAATGCAGACCCATTAAGGGAAAATATATTTAAAATATATATAAAAAATGTACCTGTTTCATATCTTCCTTCCACTCACATGTCCTGCTCCTTCCAGCAGCCTCCAGAATGGCAGAAAAGCCTCTTTCTGTGTCCTCAGGGTGTTGGTCAGACCCCTTCTCCCTGCAGGGAAACACCGAGCTGCAGCTCATCATTCCTGGGCTGCCCAGTGCAGTTCCCTCCCAGGTGAGCTGACCCCAGTCCCACCTCTGCAACCCCACCACACCCTGCTCTGCTCCCAAGCAGGCCAGCAGCTGCAGAATAAATAGTGATCCAGCAATAAACCCAGTCAATGTGGGGTCACAGAGCTCTGCAGCCCTCCAGAGCAAGGGTGGGGGGTGCCTCAGGTGGCCTGCAGGGACTCCTGGCATTCACAGACATAAAGAAATGCAAGAATGTTTTATTTCTGAAATATTCCAAAATATCTGTGCAGAATAGTTTCCTAAAGGGAGCCATGAGGAAGATTGCAGACACTCCAATAGGATTCTGGGATGAAACACTACTGGATATTTCCAGTCCTTAACACAAACCCTGAGGATTTTTCTCTGGACATGTAAAGAAAATACACATTTATCTTTCTGTGCTTCACATGAGATATTTGCTTTAGCAGCTTCCCCTCCCTTCCTGCTCCAACTGCAGTGTTCCATGTTAAAATTTCTAGTTAAAATTTCCAGCAACAAAACCCCTCTTTGTACAAGAGCAGAAAAATTCTTGAGTTCTCTCTTGGGCTGTTCCTGTGCTACAGGGTTGGAAATTAACACTTATAGGACATTCCTGCAAATATTCTTCATAGCCATCATGGGGTTAACATTAAACTCTGACAGGTATTTCCAAGCTCTCTAAAACGCTGTGATGGAAACTGAGAGTGAATTCCCAGGTGGTCCTGGCTCATCTGCATCTCTCCCAGAGATCTCTCAATTGACACCTTGAAAAATGATGATGATCTGCTACAACTTGGCTTAATTAATTGAACTGTTCATCCTCCCTCCTCCCCCACATTACCACACCTGATGTGCAGAGTCAGTAAGCTGAATAATTACAGGAGGAAGGCAGGGACACTGAGGGAGAAGGCAGAGAACTCAAGAGAACAATTTTTGTCAAAAAATTCAGTCATCCATAGGTGAGAACTCTGGGTAAAATTAACACATAAACCTCATTTCTGCTGTTTCAAATAGACAAGCATTTGAACATGAATTGTCCACAGAATAGAACAGTGTTTTGCAATATTGCTTTAAAGGCTTCCCACTGCCAGAGGGCAGAGTTAGGTGGGATATTGGGAAGGAATTCTTGGCTGGGAGGGTGGTGATGCCCTGGCACAGGGTGCCCAGAGAAGCTGGAGCTGCCCCTGGATCCCTGGAAGTGTCCCAGGCCAGGTTGGACGGGGCTTGGAGCAGCCTGGGCTGGTGGGAGGTGTC
>JAWWTY010000022.1:1226194-1255030 GCA_035222235.1 Margarornis squamiger
CACAGGGTGCCCAGAGAAGCTGTGGCTGCCCCTGGATCCCTGGAAGTGTCCAAGGCCAGGTTGGACGGGACTTGGAGGAACCTGGGCTGGTGGAAGGGAGTTGAAACAAAATGTCTCCTTCCAACCCAAATCATTCCATGGTTCTATGATACAGGGGTAGGTCATGTCATGGTGATCTCCTGGATCCTTGCTTGGGACCAGGGCAGGCAACAAACACAGTGAAGGGGAAGGGACAGGCAGTGCTTTGCTAGGACATACTGAACCAAATGCTCCCAGGTGCTGTCACTGCAGCACCCAGAACCTCTGGATGTGCCCCAGAGCAAACACACCTCTGCTCCACAGCAAACTACCACTGCCAGCCCCAGCTAAGGCTCAGCTTTCCTTATTCCTGGAGCCAGGACCAGGCAGCACAAACAGTCTGTGTGCTCCTTTGCAGAAAGCTCTTCCCTTCCCAGCCCTCTGCAATGGTCACCAGGAAAAGAAAATAACAACTAGGAGCTGATGCCCAAAAGGAGAGGAGAACATGCTGTTTACAACCCTACAAAAAGGAGCCTCTTTGGCAAGGCTTGTTGCAAAAACAATCACTGCAGAAATTCAGCTCCAATTCCCTCACAATCCTCGCTGGCCTTTGCCACCCTCTGGCACGCAGAGGTGGCATCTGGGTTAAGGGAGTGGCCCTGCTTGTTAAAGCAGCTCTTCCTCCAGGTTAAAAGCTCTGGCCAAACTCCTCTTGCCAGGGCCCTGGTGTGACTGACTGGCCTTTGGAAACTTCGCATTGATCTCAGTTGAATTCCGAGAGAAATTATTAAGCCGGAGTCATGAGCCCTGTTCCTATGCTGGAAGAAAAGCGGTGCCTGCAGGAACTCGTGTGAAGGGATCCAGCTCTGCCAGGGCCAGAAAAACAGTCACAGACCCCAGCACAATTCCCCTGAGAGAGCAGCTATTGTACCATCATATTTAGCATTGTAAACATTGGAGGAGGCATTACATTTTATGCCATTCTCCTTCTCAAGCACTCCTAAAATTTCCCAGTCATCAGCTTGGCTTTTTCCCCTCCTTTTCCGTTTATAAAAGATAAAATCAAGAGAATCAGGATCCAAAAGAACTCCATGTGGGTGAAAACAACAATAAGCGCCTTGTTCCCTCTCAGCAAGCCAAGCAGACGCTGCGCGGTGCTGATCCGTCTCCTCCAGGACACGTGTGCCAGTGCAGTTCCTAAAGATTCAAGAAAAGGTGATGAGTCAGTTCCTGTATCTTGATCAAATTCATCTGGAACTGCAACAGCAGCAAAATGCAGTTTTATCTCCAAGAGAGGGAGAGAAATAGAGGGCACAGATTAGACACAAAGGACAGAAACAGCACATTCCAAAACCCGAGATTCTCATTAAGCCACAAGGAAAGAAAACCAGTGACAAATGTGCTCTGCTCTGAAGCAGATAATGGAAAAGGTAAAGAAAATGTACATTATGCACAGGACATTATAATACTTTACAGTACAAAGTTTGCACTGTCTGGGTAAAAGAATAAACCACAATTCTTACTGAATGTCTGAGCTCTGCCTCATCCCCGCGGCCCCGGGAGCACATTCTCTGCACTCGGATCCTTCAAACTGCAGCAAATACAATGGGAATGGAAAAGAAAAGTGGATTAGACCGTGAAATATAAGTATGACACTATTAAAGAATATTATGATACTTCACAGTGTAAAAAGAATAAAAAGTGGAGTCACTGGGTTGTGCAAGTTCCTCTTTGCTGAGATAAAGCCGGAGCGTGGCATTACCTGACGGAGGGGAAGGAAAGCTCCTGCTTCAGTAGTTTTTCTAATTTGCTCAAGTCCTCAGAATACACTGGGAAGCTGAAAACCTCTCACCAGAATTTACAGAGGCAGAGGAGAGTCTCAGGAAGGTGAAACCTGCCGTGGGTGCCCCCAGGCAGCCAGGACATCACCACCCAGGCACCCTGACACAGGGTGAGCCCCCACGGGCACCCGTGGAACTGTGGGACAGCAGCTCCCTCGAGAACTTTGGATGCTGAGAGAGAGGAGATGCCACAGTACCCAGGGAACATCCAAACCCCTGGGCAAGAGCCTCATCTTGTCTCACAACATGGGAAATGGATGCACAGGGCTGAACTAGAAGGGGCTGAATTGCAATCCACAACCTACGACAGGAACGGGCTCTGTGGATCCCAGAAAGCGTCCACAAAACACCCTCTTCCAAAAGAAATCACAATCACAGCAACGTTTGAAGATGTTCAAGGCCCTGGAAGTCACCTTGAATTAGGTAGTCAGAAAATAAAAGCTTTGTTTTGGCCTGAAGCATTTTAAAGTGACTCTATTTGATCGTGAGGGATTTTTTCCCCCCCTCAGTGTTCATCCCTGCTTTTCTAAAGGCACCTCAAAAGAATGGATTCCCAGAAGTTACAGGTACTGCTCTACCCACCTGAGTGGTTTAAATGGTGAAAGGAACGCAGAGGTGCCATCCAAGGAGAGATGCCATAACCCATTCCCAGGCTGCTGTGGGACCTCCCTGCAGATCAGGGTACAAACATCAGCCTCTGCTCTGCACAGATCACTTATTTATATAAAAATCACCCTGAAAACAACCAGCCCACGAGTGGTCCTAGAACAGCCAGGCCCCCCAAGCCCCACCAGACTTCCAGCACATTCTCAGGGGCAAGAAGGAAAAAGCCCTGGGGAAACAGCAAAGGCCACATGTTAAAAAGGAAATTTGGATTATAAACCTTACAGAAATAGATAAAAGAAGATCATAATATATAAGATACAATATTAATAGATAAAAAGGTAGCTTTAAGAGATAGAATAATTTGCATATCCCCTCACCTAAACCAAAAAATAACAACTTAAAGAAATAAAATGTTTCACTTTCTATCTGCTTCTAAAAATTATTTGAAGCTCCCAGCTAAAGTAAACCAGACTGTTAACAGGCAGTGAAGGGCTGGAATGCTTAAAGCTGAAGGGATCTAAACAAGATAAATAGGAGGCATAAGGGAATGGCACAGCAGCTCGTTAGGAATGGTTCACAGAACAATCTTATCAGTGTAAAAATGTTCCCCCTCCGTCTTAGGAGAGCATTCATTTAATAGGGAAATTAATGCAGAGCCCTGACTAGATGAAGCCTGGAGCCTTTCGGCGGGGATACAACAGACTTGTTGCATGTTTCATTTCCAATTTATGCCCCAGACAAGTCTGGAAATAACAGAACTTGGAGTCACAGGGAAAATACTCTGCTCTCATCGTGTCCCTGGTAGGAGCTGTGTGTTCCTGCCGTGGCTCCCAGCCCTGTGCCAGAACCTCCAGCTGCCCCAGCTGGCACAGCCCCTTTGTGCCCAATCCTCTGCCCAGTCAGGGTGGATCTCAGGGAAAGGTCCTTCCCCCAGAGGGTGGTGGGCACTGACCAGGCTCCCCAGGGCAGTGGGCACAGCCCCAAGGCTGCCAGAGCTCCAGCAGGGTTTGGGGCACAGGGGGTGACTCTGGGGGATGGTCCTGAACAGGGCTGAGGGTTGGACTGGATGGCCCTTGGGGATCCCTCCCAGCTCACCATATTCTGGGATCTTTACTAGCATTGCCACTGTTTTCTGCCACAAGGGCTCATGGTGGGATGTTTGGGACTGTGTAGGGCCAGGAGTTGGACTCAGTGACTCCCCTTCCAGCTCAGAATATTCTATGAAAGGCCTTGACTGGCTTTGTTTACTTTGAGTAAAAAGTGGAATTTTGCAGTGTGCCATTTTGGGTCACTAAAGCACTTTTTAACAATCTACCATCTTTTTTTTTTCTGAACTGAAATACCTGCACCCACTTTAAATTGAAAACTCAATCATTTCATTTTCTTTTTTAAATAAGGGGTTTTGCAGGAGCGATGGGAGAGATTCCAAGGGGTTAGTGAGTTGGGTTTTCATTTAGATAAGCTGCCCCTGGCCAGAGAGGTTTTGGAAGCTTATCCCCACCATCACCTCAGCTCCACAGCCAGGGCTGGAATGGCTCATAAAGAGCATCAGCAAGTCTAAATCTTGTATTGCCAGGGCATGGGAAGCAGGGAAAATTATCTGCCATGTCAGAACCTTCAAACATGCAGTAATTCCATAACCATTAAGTTCCTCCAGAGCATTTATCATAACAGATAGTATTGCATTTCATCCCACAAAGCCTGGGAGGAAAGCAAAGCAGGCTGCCCAGAGCCCTAAGGAATAACAAGTTCAAAAAAATAAACATATCCTTCTTCTCTCCTAAAAGTTATTAACCCCATTTTAATCCAAAATTGCTTTAACAATAATATTTCCCCAACCTCTCTCCTTCAGTGAAAGCTGCTACATTTAACAAACATAGCAGACTTTGATCCAGAATTAACTAAAGAAAAAGTGATAGGAAACAGTGTAACTCAGTCACTGCACTTTATGAACAACCCATAATGGAGCCAAAATCCATAGCTCCATGTTTATTAGCATTAAAAAGAAGAATGATACATTTATTACACTAATTCTCTATTTAGGGCTCACTTGAGGAACTTAGCCAGCTCTCAAACAGGATTCAGCACTGGTTTGCAAGGACAGAGCACCATAAAGGGATAAAAGTTAAGAAGTAAAATAGAACCCCCTGGAGGTCTCCACCTTCTTCTTTCTTTATGGCTAAGGGATGGTCTTAGAGGGCTTTTCCAACCTTAATAATTCTGGGATTCTGTTCTAAGACTAATTTTATTTTTTTTCTGTTCTCAGAGAAATATGTTGCTGCGTGCGTTGATAACTGAGAAATTAAAGTATTATCTAACCTTGTCAGAATTCAATAGCTTTGCCAGCAATCACATCTGCTCCTCTGTTGTTAGTCCTCAGGTACATCATCCCAGTCCCTCCTGGATGTGTGTGACCTGGCCCCCAGGTGTTCCAGGAGAAAGGAGCTGGAGGGACAGTGCAGATGAAGGTGGGGAGAGCACAGCTCAGCGTCCAGCGGGACCCCACCGGTGCCTGGCTGCAATTCAGGCAGCCCCGAGTGCTCAAGGCAGCCCAGGCCAGCAGCGTTTGGCCAGCTGGGTGGCCAACCTGCCTGATGAAAAGATAATGAGCAATAATCATTTCCTAGGGCATGCAAACCATAGGCCTCAACAGTTCCAGGTGTCACTGCGTTTCCAAGCCCTTTGGGAATGGCTGGTTCGGAAAGGACCTGGAGAAACACGGCAAAATTCTGTCCCACTCACAAAAAATATGAGTTTGGGGGCTGGGTGTGACCAGTGAAACCGAAATAAATCACTAAAAGCTTAAATGCCTTTTCAGTTGATTTTTGCCCAGCCCACCATCACACTAATCAAAGCCTAGCTCTGAATGACAACTTATTGTCAATTAACAATTATTATTGTGATTTTAATATGAAAGATATTTTCTTAATTATGGGGATTTATTGCTAATATCTCACTTTAGGAAGTCACAGGATTTCTGGGAGTTAAATTTTCATTCCCAGTTGGGCTTTGATTGTCATTAGTTCTGGACAGTCAGGATTCCTCTAATATAGTTTTATCCATCAAAAAATGCCCAGAATTTTTCTCAGCCACAACTCACTGTAGAGTTGGCACTTGCAAAGCTGATGCAGAATGTCCCTAATCACAGGATTAACAGTGGGCACCTAATCAGCTGCAGGAATATCAATGCAGTGAGGGGGAATCCAGCTGTGGCCATTCAGGAATCATTTAAATAAAAATTGTGCAGATTTTACTTAAAGAGCCATTAACAGCACTACAGAGCTGAGATGGAAATTGTCTCATTTCCAGGCACATCATGTTCAAAGGACAAAATGAACTGGGAAAACAGTGAGGGTTAAGGAACAATCCAAGCACCTGGAACACGAACAGCTCATAAAAATCAATTATTCTATAACCCCTGATTAATATAATCTAGTTCAACCTTTGGTGTACCTTCACTCTAATAGCTCAGAAAACCATTGAGGAAAAAAAAAACCAGGAGAAAAGAGTTCTCTTTAAGTATACAACCAAAATTCATCCAAGTACATGAAGCTGAGAGCTCTGCTGAGTAAATTCCAGACACCTGGAACTTCAGCCTCACAGCCCTGATTCTTATGCTGGGAAATTATATTAATCCTTCTTAGAGCAGAAAATTCCTTTTTCTTTGAGCAGCAGTTTTTTGTCCCCTTGCATTTCCACCCCGGTTCCCCCACGTCCCTTCATCCCAAACAATGCACCAAAAGTGTAGTTTTATACTGCTAAAATCCAGTCCCAAATCTGCTTTGCTGTGCCAAGTCCAATGCTCCGAGGAGGAAGGTAAAAATAAATATGCAGTCCCCTGGTTGGAAAGAAACTGGTGAGGCAGACAATAAACACATAATAAATCCCAAAGCTGTTTGACAAGCTGGAAGAAAGTAAATTAATGTTCTGTAAAAGGTACACATTTATTCCTGGATTATCATCAGTCTTCTGGATCGTGGCACAAAGATTATGGAGAACAAACAGATGCAATTTGGGGAGGCACTCTGTGTTTCACACTGTGGTTTGTCCTGCCCCTGGGTTTTTTGGCTGGATATCAACGAGCAGCTGGAAGGGACCCCCAGGATCATCAGTCCAAGCCCTGGCCCTGCACAGACACCCCAACAATCCCCCCCATGCAAACACTCCTTGAAGAAGTGGCTTCCCAAGGCTCCCGTGGCCAGAGCAGTAAAGTTACAGAGAGCAAAGGTTTCCTGCTATGTGAGTAAACAGAGAGTAACCAACACTCTGCAGGTTGGGCCCTTTTAATCTTCAGCTCCATTTGAAGTAATGACCTTCTGACAACCTGCCACTGTATTAACCTGGTTTTTCAGGAAACCAGGGACAAAATGCATCCACTAAAGGATTTAAACTTCCCTGAGACTAATTCCTGGCTTTTCCTCCACGTTCAAACCCGCATTTCTCTCTCATAGAAGGTGTCTCTGCTCAGTTAAATCCCAGCAATTACATTTTTCTGTTTTTATTTTCTGGTGCAAGTCATTACTTCTAAGCCACTCATTTGAAAAGTCTCAGGTCTGGTTACATCATAAGCACTTAATGGGAGGTGACATTTTAATGTCATTATTTACCATTTATTCCCAATCCAATGACATGTCTCTGTCTATTTTTTTTGCAAGATGAGCAGTTACTGGGGGGGAAAAAAAGCTGCAAATGCAGGAAAGACTGACTTGAGAGGGCAAACGAATTCCCCCATTCATTGCTCTTAATTTAACATGACACAAATTAGAGGCAGAGCTCCAGTTACTGCACCTCCTGGGCTAAGTCAGGGAGTTAAACCTTTGCCTGCAATCCCAAAGTTCCAAAGAAATACATAAATTTAAGCAAAACATGGCAATGTTTTCACCAAGAGGAGTCAGCTGCCTTCATTGGGAGAAACAAATGCTTTTATTTCTCCTGCTTTCCCCTGGCCCCTGAAGGCCATTTTCCCTGATAATGCTCCTCTGTGGAATGATTGAACTGGGAAAATAATTTAAACTTTTTTCCCCAGCTTTCTCCTGCCCCTCTTTGAAAGTGGCAACCCTTAAAACAAAACCTTTCAGCAAAGCCTCAAAGGAAGAGACGGGGGAGGCCGGGTTTAAATTTTTTCTGAAAGACAGAGATTCTGAAGTATTGATTTTTGATAGTTTTGTCCTTTATCCCAGGCTTTTTGTCACGGACATCAAACAGGTTGGCTGTGTCTCTTGCTCCTGTTAACTGGAGTCTGGGCAAATTTCTGTCATCTTCTGAAAGCTGCAAAGTGAGAAGGAAAATCAAAACAAATTTCCTCCAGAACCTTGTGTCCTGAAAATTAATTGTCTTATACACAGCCAAGTCTTACTGAGAGATGCAAGAGTTAATAGGAGAGGATTCATAACATGTCACAGGATGGAAGAATGCTTCAATTTGTTCAATCTGTCAGAAAATACAAGTCAATCCATATTTATTTCAATAAGCATTTCATGAAGGGAAAATATTCAAAATAAAACAAATCCTGATATATTTTCACTGCAAATGTCTTTTATCCCCTCTCCATTAATAGAAAGAATTCAGACCTGAACACAAACATTCTGAGTCACGCTTTGGTTCTATATGTGTATTTTTAAAGGCTGTTTGAATTACTATTAATGATGATGAATTTGAAATTTAACCCCTTTCTTCTGAACAATGGCAATCACCTTATAAAGGAAAGATGCTTCTGATTTATGACCAGGAAACTGAGAAGCAAAGCGTTTCTTGTTGTTCCCTGCAGGCAGCATGGGGAGTGGTGACATTGCCCACAGGACCTGTGGCTCTCCAAATTCAGTCCATGTCCCGCAGGATCTTAGTCTGTTGGGTTTGGGTCTCGAAGCATCAACACTTTGCAAAATAATTCAAAATCTGTGTAAATACCTGCAAGCAACAACCTCCCTGAAGCCAACCAAGCACCCACCCATCCCTTCCACACCAGCCCCTTGGAAAGGAACATCTACAAATCTGCTCCATCCTTTTTCACTTGCAGCAAAATACGAAAGGAAATGGCACAAAGGAAGTTGTAAAAAGCTCAGCAACCTGCAAATTCTGCTTTTATAGAATCATGGAGTGGTTTGGGTTGGAGGGGAGCACCTTCCACCAGCCCAGGCTGCTCTGAGCCCCATCCAGCCTGGCTTTAGACACCTCCTAGGAATGGGGGTGCTGCAAACTCCCACCATTTCCTTTCTACTGCAGCAATTTAGAAAAGGTCTCTCTTGCTTCCAAGCCCAAATACAGAGGGAACAAAACCACAGCAGAAAATCAGCACAGGAGCTGATGGACACCACGTGGCTGCCAGCAGTGCCGTGCACCAGCTCATCCAAGGGATGCTGCTGTACGGGCAGCAAGTGCTTGGCAAGCTGGCAGGATGCACAAAAATACCTTGAATCCGGCCCAGCTGGCACAAATGAGGGGAGTATAAAACACCAGATCGATGGGAGCAATGCAGGACTGGACTGGAGCGAGAGCACAGTCATGATTTCACCGTGGAGATGAGGACAGCAGGGCTGGGGGTGCTCTCAGGGCAGTGCCCAGAGGATCCATTACTCCTCCCAGTGAAGCACCAATTTGGAAGCTCACACAGCCTGAAGAAGAGCAAAGCAATTCTAGAAACTCAGTTTAAACAAGCTAAAATCTGTCCTGTGAGCGGTGCCAGTTTCTACTTACACATTCCTGTTCTGCACAAAGGCAAATAAGAGCAAAATCTGGCCCCAAAATTGCCAACAGCTCTCTGAATACTAATTTAGGCTTTTAAAATATCCAAGTACATACAAAAGCACAGCTCGGATTTGAAAAACAACCAGAATTGGCTTTATAACGTCTGCACTCTCTTTTCTCTCCCTCCTCCAGGCAGACCACGGGCCCTCCATATGGCCAACGCTTCATCACTAGAGGAATAACTCAATTTTACCTGTGCTGGTGCCAGGACTCCCACCCAGACACACCCTCTGGCACAGATCATGCTGTGGATGGTGGTGTCCCCCATCTAGAAGCTTCTCAGATATCAGCAGTTTCCCTGGGAAGCAGCTCCTGCCTTCAGGAGAAGTTTGAAAAACTGCACGTTTTGCCATATCTTGGAAGAGGCTTTTTTAGAGTCATTCCAAGATGACTAACAGAGCCAAAATATTCAGGGACATCTTTGCAGAGCTGGAGTTGCCATGGAGAAGGCAGTGGCCGGCAGGTTGGAGCACTGCAGATGGTGAGAGCAGCACGTGGGGTCCCTGCCAGTCCTGCTCCCGGGGCAGGGCTGCTGTGGGAATGCTGCTGGACACAGGGACAGAGAGTCATGGAATCACACAATATCCTGAGCTGGAAGGGATCCACAGGGATCATCAGTCCAACCCTGGCCCTGCACAGGACACCCCAAAAATCCCACCATGTGCCTGAGAGCATTGGCCAAACAACATCCTAATACCTGGACTTAGATGTCCATCAAAACACCACCCGAATTCCTGCAGCTCCCAATCCATTTCACAATGGCAAGGTGATAATTTGCCTTAGGATAGAACAGGAATAGCCCTAGAGATGTGACCCCTGAGTGCCTGATGTACATAAACTCCAACTGGAAGTTTGAGCAGGATGGAACTGGTGGCCTCAAACAGGCTCAGAGTGGTTGGACCACTCCATTACTGAAGTCATTTTACTCCTGCAGACCTACTCATTCCCACAATTTATTTTACAACCAGTAGATAACATTCTGCTGTCCATGAGTAGAGCACAGAATCCTAAGAACTTGGGATCACAATAAAATATTTTCCATACCCAAAATATCAACTGTGCCATTCACATTCTAAAATTCTAAAATTCAGAAGTTTGATAGGCAAGCTTCATTTTTCAGTGGAAACTGTTCCAAAGGAAAGGTTTGGTTTACAGACATCTAATTTTATTTTTATTATTATGCACCGGTCTTATCCCTTAGCACTTTGTATCAGCAGTTATTTTAATTAAACTTGCCAAAGACTCATTTCATGATTTTCATTAAATTCAGTTCTTTCAGTGAACCAGGGCCAGCTGATGCTTTTAAAAAATTGATGAGCACCTCTTGGAGATTTGCACACCAGGCAGAAGCCACGCAGCGGCCTTGGCATTGTTCAGTCCTAACACAAACACTCACAAAAATTCATTAGCTCATTACAGCACCCAAAATTTCCAGGAATTTATAGCCCAGGATAGTAACCTGCAAGGCAATTAACCAGCAATTAATTACTTGAAAATATATTCACTTGACTACTTGAAAATGGGTTGACTGCTTATTTTGAATATTAAGCAAAGACTAAGGCTTTGAAAAGTAGCACGAGGCAAACCCTTTTAAACAGACCTCAGTTCCTTGGTACTGGTGTTGCTGGTTTTTGCTTTTGCTCGAGCCAAAAATCAGTCCTGCCATTTGATTGCAGTGCTGCCCAGAAACTCAGTGTCAGAGCAGTGACCACATACAGTGTGCAGTGCAAATAAAATCCCAGGCCTGCTCCACCAAAATGCCCAGACTGGTGTTTGCAGAGAGACCTTCATGGTTGGACTTTTCCTCCTGTGTCTTGTTTGGTGTCCCTGGGTTTGCACACATTACTGCTCATGGATGAAAGCACAATGACTTCAGAACTAAGATAAGTTTTAGGGGCCATTTGAAAGCTCTGGAACACGTGCATGGTGCACATTAACAAATATCATTTTCCCATTACAGCTCTTCTCTCCCTGCTTATCTTCCATTTAATTTTCCTCAGTGACTCAAATGGGGCCAGAATGTTCAATCTCTGCAGTGAGCAAATGTCCTACTGAGTAAAGAATACTCTTTTAGACGAACTGGTTCTCTCTAGACTAGTCCCTCTGCAGGCAAACGAACCACAGGGCAATTCAAATTCCATCTGGGCTGGGAGATGAAGCCCTGAGGAAGGAGCAGGAGGATTCTCCCTGACCTCCAGAGCCCAGGAATGCTGTGGCTGTGCCGGGCGGGCGGAGGGGAGACATAAATTCTCTCTTCAGGCCACTTGGCAGAACTAATCTCTTTTAATCTGCTCTCTTTATGGCACCTCTCTGGGCTGACAAAACCCCGATTTATTGACTGTCAGGAAAGTCCACAAGGCCGATATCTTTCTTCAGGAGTTCACTTTCTCCAGCGGCGTCGAGTGGTGAGGGAGGGAATTTAAAGGCAGCATTTCCTTTGCTCAGACTTGCAGAGTTACATCAACAGTATTATTCTAAAGCAATAAAAAAATGTACATGCCCTTGGGAAATTAATGAAAAATTAGGACACTGCTTTTTTTTCAAGTGATGCTCATTCTCCTGTAAGCAAAGGTGAGCATGGCGTGGGAAATTTTATCTGGAAGTGCATCGTTTTCCTAGGGAGGTGCTTGACCCCCAAGGCCAGTGATCCCATGGCAGAGCCAAGGGCCTGTTTTACCTCATTTTCTATAAAATTAATTAAAATTATTCCCATGTGAGCCCATTCAGCACTGTCCCCTAATCCAGAGTGAAACAGAGACACCATCCCAGGGCTTTGTGGCAGTTTCACTGATTAGGCCCAGGGCTCTGGTTTTATTGCTCCCTCCCCAGAAGGAGGGAAGGGCTGAAAAGAGAAGAGGCCCTTGAAGATACAGATGATAAAAATAATTACCTTGGATTCTGAAAATCCTTTTCTTTTTTTCCCTAAATTTCCCAAGGCTGCATCAAGATAGTTAGTTAAGGAAAATATTATTTGTGTAAGATTAGTACTTAAACATCCTCAGTAAGATACTCATTAGCATAATAATGGGAAGAGAAATAGTTAAATATTAACTGATTTTGTCCAAACAAAAAAACCCAACTATCCTGATTTCAAGAGAACCTACAAGAAAGATGGAGAGGGAATTTTCACAAGAGCATGGAGAGACAGAACAAGGGAGAACAGCTTCAAACTGACAGAGAAGGTTTAGATGGGATACTGGGAAGAAATCCTTCCCTGGGAGGGTGGGCAGGCCCTGGCACAGGGTGCCCAGAGAAGCTGTGGCTGCCCCTGGATCCCTGGGAGTCTCCAAGGCCAGGCTGGACAGGGCTTGGAGCAACCTGGACTGGTGGAAGGTGTCCCTGCCCATGGCAGGGGTGGCACTGGATGGGCTTTAAGGTCCTTCCAACCCAAACCATTCTGGGATTCTATGACTTCCCAGGCCATAACTGAGCTGCAACCCAACCAAGGGATTCATCCAAGGTCACACAGTCTGCAGAGAAAGGAAAACAGCACCAATATTTTCCATACCACTTCAGTGCTTTTAACCATCAGCTCATCCTTCCTCTCCTCATTCCCTGACCCATCCTCTCAGAGTCATGGCAGGACAGGGGCTGCCATTTCCGTGCAGTTACACCACATTCACCATCTCACCCCAAAGGAGCCAATTGCATTAAGCTGAATAAAGCTGTTCACACGCACCCAGCTATCTGCAGGACCGGTCCCCCAAGGAGAAGTATTTTCAAACACGTATCCTGCACGGGGAAAAGCATTTGGACCCCTCTTTTCTTCTACACATAAACCATAAACACAAGATAAAAGCACTGCAAAGCCTCGGCGGGGCTCGGAGGCAAAAATGATCTGTTTTGCTCTGCCGGTTTGAAAATGGTTTTGTTGATGAAACTCCTGAGTCTGCTGGAGACTGAGACACAGATGGATGAGCTGAGCATATGATAAACCTGCTGCATGAGTTTGTAGTTAATTGCCCATCATCTTTTTTGTCTCACCATAAAAAATTTCACGCCCACCTTGCCCAGCAAAGGTAACCCGGGTGTCACAAACCATTTGTCTCCGGCGCTCTCCTCGCTGCATTATCCGATCGCTCTCGTTGCCGAGTGCTGTGGAGACAAGACAAATTCGCTGAGCCCTTTTCCAGATGAAGCACACTGCATCTTTTATCAAATGATCTCCATTCTCTAATGAGAAGAAACACCTTCCAGAGCCATTTGCATACTAATATCTTTATTTCTAAACCAATAAGCAGGCTGTAACTCTCCGAGCTGTTAGTCAGTACAGAGACACTGCATTTACATGAGCCACATGTGGAGAGTAGCCAAGAAGCCACAGCCCCTTCCCGTGGGCAAGGGGAGTACTTTGGACTGAGCAGAAAGAGGGGCTGAGGGGTCCAGTACGAGAACCACTACATGGAGGGGGAGCCCATAGCAGCAACATCACTGGAGTCCTGTGCAGGGTCAGGAGCTGGACTTGATGATCCTTGTGGGTCCCTTCCAACTCAGGATACTCATAGAATCACACAATTGTTTGCATTGGAAGGGACCTTAAAACCCATCCAGTGCCACCCCTGCCATGGGCAGGGACACCTTCCACCAGCCCAGGGTGCTCCAAGCCCCGTCCAACCTGGCCTTGGGCACTCCCAGGGATCCAGGGGCAGCCCCAGCTTCTCTGGGCACCCTGTGCCAGGGCCTGCCCACCCTCCCAGGGAAGAATTTCTTCCCAATATCCAATACAAACCTTCTCTCTATCAGTTTGAGGCCATTCTCCCTTGTTCTGTCTCTCCATGCTCTTGTGAAAACTCCCTCTCCATCTTTCTTGAGTCCTGGTCTATGATTCTGTATCCTCCCCTTCACAGCTGCTGTTGGGAGAAGAGCCCCTTCCTCCTGCAGGAGCCAGGGTGCAGCAGTGGTGCTTGGGCTTGAAAACAGGCGCTGATACTGCAGATCCCCTCAGCGCTCCTCAAGCTTGTTCCTCACTGGAGCATTTGTCTCTATTTTTACTGGGGGACAAAATGTTGCAGGAACAGGTCATTTCAGGGCAGCACAGCAGCCTCGCTCTGAGCAGCAAGAAAGACAAAACACTGTCTGAACACCACAATTCTGAACCTGCCTTCAAAAAAATCTCCTGTTTTTTAGCTTGGATGCCACAGTGCAGAGAGGCTGCTCTTCCCTGCCACAGCTCCAAGGCAAACAGTGTCACTGTGCCAGGTGCTCGGCCTTTTCCTGCCTTCCAACATCTCTGCTCATCTGAGCCGAGTGAGTCTGGTGGGCAGCACCCCTAAAACAAAGGGGAAAGGGGAAAAAAGTGTCCTCCTTGCACTGAGTCCCTTCAAAGCAAACTGAAACCTCTTCTGCACCCGAGTGGTGCTGCCTGACAGGCCTCCAGAAACCCCCCAAACACTCGGTGATGGCAAAGCTTCCCCAGGAAGCAGCTTTTCTTCAGCAATCAGACACTTGGAGCAGGAATGAGCAAAGTCTAATGGGCAGTTAAAGGAATTAGCCCCAATTTCCCTGGCGTGTTTTACAGTTCATGGCCCTGATTTACAGAACTTAAATCTTCAGCAAATAGATTTTCCCTGTTCCTCTCACGGCACGGATTCACTCCCTTCCCACAGCTCCCCTGCCAGGACCAGCAGAAGGGAGGGAGCTGCCAACACAGCGCTCATTGCTCTTGGGAAGCTCCTGGGAACAAGCAGGACTCTGCTGAACACCTCACTTTGGAATTTGCTGAATATAAGCAGAAATGGCTCAGGGAAGGGGAACAACAACTTTCAACAGTCCCCGTGTAGCCCATGCTGAGCACCACCACCAACACTAATAATTGAAGTGGGACTTAGAATTACCATATTTACTTCTACTGGTGGCTCTCCAGAAAGAATAACACAAAGTCTTCCCCTTGCCTAATGAAATTGATATTTTTTTTTACATCTATGTATTCAGACATGTTTGATTTTGGTGATGTATTTATGGGTTTGTGTCCTTACATCTCTTAGTACATTAAAATTTCATCAATTTGCACTGCCTGTTCAAAATGTCACCACTTTTTTTTTTTTTAGCCTAAAACACAGTTTGGTGCTGTGAAGATCTAAAATATTATCTCAAAATATAAACGATATTTATCTAAGGGGTGAATATTATAATCGCTTGACAAGTGATGGAATTACTAAAACCAGTCCTGTCTTGATATAAGGTCAAGAATTTAAAAAGCCTTGTTAGCAAGGAATTAGGAAACATCTCTCTCAGGTTCCTGTGGAAGTGCTTTAGAGATGACCATTTTCCCCCCTGGAATTAGGAGGAGCCGTTCCACATTAGCTGTTTTTCTTTCTGCCTGCATTAAAATAAACATCCAATGGAAGGAGTTTTCCCCCATCTCTTTCAAAAGGCTGCCACCATATGGGGGATTGGGTTTAATACAAGGCTCAGGTCTGGGTTTTGCAAATAGGTCTCCCTGGAGCGTCAGCCGAGTCCCTGTGAGGAGGTGGCACTGCAGGTCCGCCAGGAGCTGTCCGTGGTCCCCGCCGGGAACTCTGGCCCAGCATCACTCTGTGCCTTGCAGGGCTGCAATTACCTCCCGGTACAAACCTGCACTTACTGCAAAACGTGCATTTCACCCGTTTGTGGTATAAACACTTCTGTGTGGTTTGAGCTGTAGCATTTAAATTCTGCTGCATTGTGGCCAAAAAATCCCAACTTACCCTCTTTGTAGCTTGAAGGATCATTGTCACTGACTTACATTTCCTCATTTTGCCACCTGCTCTAGTAGAGTGTGTCCCTACCCAGGGCAAGAGAGTGGAACTGGAGGAGTTTTAAGGTCCCTTCCAACCCAGCCATTCCATCATTCTGTTATTGTGTGGAAGTATGTGCTCACCTGCCCATCAGGGCACACAGGGACTCGCTGAATCCAGAGGAATGTCACTGCATGGACGAGCCATGGGTGAGCACAGACAGCCCTTACACTGCAGCCCTGTAGGGATGAACATGAACAAAGGAACACAGTTTATTTCTGGATTTCCATTGGAATTACAAATGAAAGACAATAAGAGAAGATAAAATGAGGGAAACATAAAGCCACTTCTTGTATCGAAATATCTCCACAAGATCCAACACTATTGTACACTGGGGCACATCAGATCACAGCAGCTGAAGAACTAACCCTAAAACACTACAGGAGTTTGGTAAATAAAAGGAATTCCTCATCTCAGTAGAACTAATCAAGGCAGAGGTTCTTCTTATCAAGCTACAAACATTATCTGAAGATCAAGTTCCCATCTAACATGAGTGTGTGTTCAATAAGACACTGCAGTGCCTGCATGGGGAGGTTAAACAGAGCAAGAACTCACAAATAATACAAATCTCAAACTTCATTCATGGGGATGTGGAAATGCCACAACCCTTGCCTTGCCCAGGTATCTCCAGGGCATTGCTGGAGCCCCACACTGGAGCTGCCCCCTGAGACAAGGAATTTCCAGGTTTATTTGCCTCCAGACCATCCATCGTGTCTGCACAGAGCAAACACCAGGACTCTGGGCTCCTCTGCAGGAATGGGAGAGTCTTTTTTCTGGGATCTTTGTTGGCAATGAAGTAATTTAGCTCTAACTAGGGATCCCTCTAGCTTTAAATACAGGTAAGAGGAGCTGTTTATCTGATGAGATAAATAAGCATGTCCTGTACACTTCAATTGATCTCTATTGATCCCCGCAGCTGAGAACATGGCCCCATTCTGCCTTGGGTACTTCCTGCCTCCCTGTCACCCAAACCTGGATGCTTCTGTCCACAACAGGGCAGCACAAACAGGTGACCTGCTTGACCCCCTCCAGTATCAGGTAGGGTGTCACCACATGGCCCAGAGCCTGCAATTTTTACAGTATTTCCATAGTGCCACTGGATCTTTCCAACAAGCACATTCCAATGCAGGATTCTATTTACCTCATAAATTCAAAGTTTCTTTTAACAGCTGATATGGACCTTGTGACAACTCTTACCTTAGAATACAGAAGACAATAAAAGTAACAAATTAAATGTATTCAGCCCATTTTACCTTGGTCTGGCTTTACCAGCATCCTTGACAGCCTGACACCATTGAAATGCACCCTGCAGTGCAGTCAGAGGGGGAAAAGAAGCAGAGAAAGCAAGTAAAAGAGGCACAAGGAATTACCTGAGCTGCACAGCCCCACAGCCCCACCCCCATTTCCAGCAGCTCGGAAGCAGAACACTGACACTCTTGGGCTGCACAGTATCACCATAGTGTGAGTGGCCTCATCTGCACAAACCTTCCCCAGAGCAGCGACCGCCTCTCTTGGGCCAAAGAAACTGGAAAGAGAAAGGGCAAAAGGAGAAGTTATTACAGTGAGAACTTTACCGGTAGCAGCACCAGGTTTGGAGGGATGCTGTGAACAATTGCCAGCCACATCCTCCTTCCCCAGCCCCTGGACCTGGAAAGCTTCATGGCCAGTGGGGATCCCTGGGAAGTGACTGCAGCTTAAAGGAGGTTTCATCTTTGGTGAGTGTTTATTTCACTCCCCATAAAGTAAAAGGCAGCACAGTTTAGAAATAATGTATTCACAGCCCTGACTATTATGGGCAAGCCATTACTTTTATTGCTGGCTGTGTAAAGGATATCTCAAATTTAGGGAACGCTGGCGTTCCGAAATAAATAAGGTGGTGGATGCTGCAGAAGCACCTTGGTGCAAAACACACATACGATTATGTGCTGAGCACTGGAGGAATACGTTGTACCTGCTCACAGAAGCTTTAGAACTGAAATAACCGCTCATTTGCATGTGCAATTACTGCAGTTGTATATGCAATTACCACAATTGGCCAATTACAGCCACTGTTTTTCCAATAAGCTCAAAGAAAAAAAATAAAATACCCATTTCTCTTTGCTGTAATAAAAATGTGATTTGCATACACAGAAAGAAAAATTGTGTTTTCTGGGATATGAAATTAGACCACCTTGGGGTATTTTGCTTTTCTTGAATGAAGCCTAAGTATTTCTGCGATATTAAAAAAGGTTGAAGCTGTTGGATAGGTGGAGACTTCACAGTGGTTTCTTCTCTCAGGCCACTGTAATTACTGTGCAGTATCCCATTGTCATCAGAGACCTAATTTTATATTTGCAATTAATAGGACATAGTCTTGGGGCCAGATTCCTTAAAGCTTTCTTTTTCTCTCTAATAACTTCGCTTCCCATTAGGATTCCCATTTATTTCATTTCTCAGAAATGTGCAAATAAAGGAACTCTAAATTCTGATCTAGAATTCTATTTCCAGAATTATCAGCATCTGCTCTCTCTAATAACTGCACAGGTGGAAGGAAATCCCTTAATCTCCTCATCACCAATTTTGACTTGTGAAATGAGGGATCTGAAAGTGCAGCAACAACCAGAAAAATATATAAACAGTACCCTGGATTTTTGAAGTGTCCATAGCATTTGCAGGATTTTCAGGTCTAGTTTTCTCAGTTTAGAAATGGAAAGTTTTGCTTATTTTCTTCACTGCTGCCACATAAAACTGATTTTCCCTGTGCTGCACAACCAGAAGTGGAAATCTGGCCACCAGCAGAGAGGTATTCCAGTGAAATATTTACAAGCCCCTCATGGGATTTGTTCTCCCCATCCACCCTCACACTGAGGTTGGGCACTGGACAAGGGGAGCTGGATGCTGCAGTGCCACCCCAGCATTAGAAATCCCTTTATTTTGGGCCAAAACCATCACCAACTGATGCTCAGCAGGCCAGAGCAGGTGGAAGTGAAGTGTTCAGATGTGGCCAAGCACCTGGACACCCACAAAGAATTTCCATCAGAGGGTGCTGAAACATGTCCAGGTCAAGCTGCCACATCTTCGAGGGCTACAGAAATGGAATTCTACCTCTAACCCCCTATTAAATTCTAAATGCTAGGAAAGAAAATTAATTTTGTCTGCTTTGACATATGAATATTCACCTGGAGGAACCAGAGGCTGCTCTCACTTGAGTGAAACAGCAACAAAACCAACCCAGCACTTGCTTTGCTTTTCCCTTCCTCAGGAGGAGAGGGAGAAAAAATACTATCTAAGGTAAGAGCTGGGTGTATGTGCCATCTATTTGTCAGCTAAATTCAAATCCCTGGGGCCTTAGAGCATCCAAACAAGGAAATACAGGTTCTCGATGTTGCATCCACACCTCTGGTTAAGAAAATAAGGAAGGTAGTTTAGCTTTGACAGATATTTATAGGCTTTTGCACTTTTTAGACAAATAAATGTTAATTAAAGTGGCTTCAAAAGCTGACTCCTGCAAAAACTAGAAAAGCTCCTGTACTTGTTACTTCAGGTCAAGAATTAAACAAATGCATTTGTCATCACAGAATAAAGACTGAAAAAATTAACTCATGTTAGTTGTTCATTTGCAGCCTCTTTAAAAGCAGCCCCAGCCCTGGGTCAGCCTGGCCATGGCCTGCACAGTGTCTTTACTTGCTATTATTTTAATGCAGCATTATCTTCAATATTTTTTGTTTCAAATGTGTTTTCTATTTCCAGTTGCCATTATGTAACAGCACACACTGAAATGAAACACAAGCCAAGAGCAAACACAGGGCTGATATCAAAGCTCAGTTATTTCCAGTTCCAGAGTGTCAGCAGATCCCTCACATGGGCTCTGGTCTGGAGGCACTCTTTATTCAAACCATGAATTAGACCTTCAGAGAAAGTTTTCTGCTAGGAAAGATGTTTTTCTTGTTTTAAAATAACTTTCCTTTTATTCTGAAGTAATTAAAAGGGGGGATTTAGTGACTTACTGTGAGCAAACTGGAGCTCTTGGTCACCACATCTCCCCTGAGTTATGGCTCTGGAATTGATGAGCATTTCGAGGTCAGTTTTGCACTGCAGCTTTGCTAGAGAGGTTTCAAAAGCACCTTTTATTCACAGTGAGTGTCTTCCTGTGCCCTCCTCACACAGTGGGGACGGTGCTTGTCACACCAGCAGTGGCTCCTGCGCCGTGTGCCAGCTCTTCCTTGAGATGCCCAGTGGGGCAGGATCTTCCCTCACCTGAGGAACAGGGAAAAACTCCACACAGGAGAGTTGATATCATTTCACTTGGTCTGCCCAAGGTCCTGAGGAGTAAAACTCACTTTCTATACAAGAAAATGGGGTAAGATTGGATATATTTTTGAAAACAATCATTTCTCTTTGTGATAATCTTCATTCTTGTCTCCAGTCACATTTTGTTTCATGTGTAAATGTGTGTGCAACCAAATATAGGACTGAGATTTCAAAGCTAAACAGAAAATGTTATAAATAAAGACTTTAACCGAATAAACAAATGCAGAAAGAAAGCGCTTTAATTTGTATTTGCCAATTCTGGAAACAATTGCTGTGGGATGGATGTCTGGCTCTTCTGTCAGGGAGAGTTTGCTATTAATTTCTCAGCCTGAGAACAATTCTCCACTTAGCAAACAGCTCTGGGGTATTAAACGTGTAACATCAGTTTTACACTCCAGCATCCAGACAAGACCAGCAGGATCATCGTGTGTTTGCTCAGAAGCAGCTGGAAAGACAGGGTAAACCTCTCCCAGTGCCAACAACCAACCATTAGGAACATTTAATCACCTGAAATTAATTAAGGCCTTAATGCACAATATTATCCTCATTTATTTTCACTTGCCCAGCCCTCCGCTCCCTTTTTTCCTGCAAATCACCAGCTGCTTTCACCCAAACATTTGAGTCCCACATGAAGTCTGTGTTTGAACCACTCAAACAAATTGGTTAGTTGTGCTTTAATTGGTTCCTCAATGTCAAGATACCTCAAAGACAGAAGCTCTAGAAACCATTTAGAGCTCTGGGACAAAAAGAAGTGGTTCTTACTTTCATTTTAAATTCACTTTGTGAGCAGCAATATGGAAGGGAGATATTTAATTAAATAACAATGCTTCTCTGGACATTAAACCTTTTGCTTTGAGCAAATTAACAGGATAAAGTTATGATTAAAACCTCTTCAAAAGAGAGCATTTGGGCTTTCCACTGTCCATGAGCAATTACAAGAATGTAACTTTGTGGTTTCAAACAGCACAACCCTTTGATATCCAACCTACTCTCCAATTTTAATGTTCCTCTCCTAGAACAAGTATCAGTATTTTTGAGCCTTTGAAAGTGTTAATCTTCAAAGAAGATTCAAAGGAGATACTTAGAGATGTGCTTAAATACATTCTTAACTAAAAATATGTTTCCATTTAAATTTGCATTATTTATTAAAGTTTCAAAATAGGTTCATGCCCAGATGAACCAACCCACTCACCGATTCACACATCAGTCTTGGCCTCTTAGAGAGCAGCTGAAGTCCAGTTAAACCTTAAAATCACATCGTTCTGGGATGGGGGAGACACCCAGCAGCACCTTAAATTCCCACATGTGTAATTAGGGCGTTGCTGTTTCTTTTGTGAGACTTTGGAACTGGTGGGAAAGGTCTGGAGGAGGCAGAGGGGGAGGGCAGAGTGCTGAGTCAGCAGCAGCAGAGCCTGGTGGCGGTCACTGCAGCAGAAATTCCCCGGAGAAATGGGCTGGCTTGGAAGGAGAGCAGGTGCTGCTGCACCCAGAGCTGGCCAGCAGGCACAGTTTGCCTCCAGGGCTCTTCCCAAAGGAAGTGCCCAGCAAAGTGTAGGCTTTGATAGCATCTGTTGTGTCCAGAGGGAAAAGGTGCTGGTGAGGAGCCAAACCCTGGGCCACGCATCTCATCTGGGGTATCTGCTCTGCTCCCTGAGGACCAGGGACCTGACAAACACAGCCTGAGCGCCCCCAGCAGTGCTGCTCTCCCCA
Organism: Margarornis squamiger; assembly: GCA_035222235.1. Classification (NCBI taxonomy): domain Eukaryota; kingdom Metazoa; phylum Chordata; class Aves; order Passeriformes; family Furnariidae; genus Margarornis; species Margarornis squamiger. The sequence continues at coordinate 1,248,180 of JAWWTY010000022.1, forward strand.
CAACTCCTGTTGCTCCAGCACACTTGGTGGTGAAACTCAATCCAAAGTCACCTCACGCTGGGCTGAGACCCAGTGTGGTACAACTGCACTGACACATAAAATCAAATATTTCATAGAATCATCCAGGTTGGAAAAGCCCTGCCAGCCCAGGGAGCCCACCCTGTGCCCGATGCCCACCTTGTCACTGAGTGCCACGGCCAGTCCTGCCTTGGGCACCTCCAGGGCTGGGCACTCCAACCCTCCCTGGGCAGCCCCTGCCAAGGCCTGACCACCCTCTTGGTGAAGAATTTCTACCAATGGATTGCTGCTGCATCACCCTCCTTACAACTAGTTTAAAATCAACATTATTGTATTACTTTGTGTTGTGTGTGAGATTCTACATAAAATATTGTTCTAAAGCACATCCTGGGGACAGTGACAGCATCGTTGTCATCCCAGAGCAGGCCAGGGAATTCACATAACATGATTTGTCTACAAAATGTCCAGTGAAAAATGACATTTATATTTGCCTTATCAGAGCTAAAACAAAGCCCTCAGAGCGTTACCCACCATCACACTGAGACTGCAGCAAGCACCAACACTGATCACTTCAAACAGTGCTGCAGGTCAGTCCATCACATTAGTTAGCAGTGCTTTCCCATCCTTGCCAGGATCACTCACCCTCCCAATCCATGCAGAGGAACATTCCAGCTGCTGCTCCCCTGGAGCCAGGGCTGAGCCACTCCTGTCTGCTGATTCTGCATGAAAAGGAAGAATTATTGGATATTTGTGCTGAGCTGCTGCCCACAGAGCTGAAGATAAATCAAAGGGGGAACAATGACTAGAGGAAAGAGGTCGTTGGAGAATGTCCAGGATGTGCTGAGAGGGAAAGGAATTGGGCTGGGAAGGCAAGAGGGAAATTTTCAGGGAGAATGGCCCCGTTGTGGCAGAGTTATTGCTGGGGGGTGAGCACACCCTTGGGCTTCTCCCCAAGGCACTGCCAAGGGCGTTGTGCTGTGCCCAGCAGGCTGATCTGGGACAGCAGGGAGTGGAGCAGGGACAGCTCATGCCCATTCCTGTCCTTGATCCCTTCCAACCCTTTATAAGTTAAATATTGTCAGTAACTTAAGGAAAAGTAACTAAAGAAGCTGGAAAAAAAAAAAAAAAAACAAACAAAACAAACAAAACCAACCCTGATAGATCTTGCTCAGAAACAACCTGGAAAATCAAGAGTTCAATATTAAATGTACAGCACTGAAGAGCTCAAATTTAAACACAAATCATGTGGAACATTTATGACTCCATGAACCAACCTCTTTGAGGATGAAACTTACTTCTGACTCCATTTCAGCAGCACTAAATAAAGTAACATTTGGTGTTAAACTAAACATTTGTAAAAGGGAATGAGTTTAAATGCTATGCACTAAGAAATTAAGTTGACCATTCCCTTTTCTTGCCCTCTGCCTTCCAAGCTCTCTTACTGAAAACCAGATTTCCATTAATAAAACAAATTTCTTTCACTCTGCCTGTTGAGCAAGAAAAAAGCTTTGTGAAACTCCCAGCTGTGGCTTTGAGATATTGCTGCTTCCCAGTTCTCCTCCCTATTTCTTGCCAGCTTCTCCCTTATTAACATGCATATTTTAATACTACTCTTCAGGTCAACATGGCTCAGTGTCACAGTGCTGAGCTTTTGTGAGCACTGTTGCTATATCCCAGCTGTGTATTTTTCAGCATATATTTTTGATCCTCAGAGCTCCTCTAGGTCATCACTGAGCACAGAAAATGGAGCTCAGGGCTGAGATTGTCAAAGATAAAAATCACCAGGAAGAACTGAAGAGGCATCACATGAGTCTCAGGGGGCCATTGAAAGGGAGGCACAAAGCCATTTCTCACATTTCTGAGCCTGTTACCTTGGCTTGCACATGGCAGGTGCTGCTCTAATGACCCCAGCCAGCTCTCCATCCACCTCAGTGCCTGAAAGTGTTCATCCTGAGGTGTGGATGAACAGAAAAGAGAGACAGTGATAAGTTTCTCATAATTTCTGCTTATTGCTTCTATGCAGAGCAGTGGAAAGGAAACAAAACCTGATTATTTGCTGTACAGCCTGAAGTGACAAAGGTGGACAGCCAGCCAACCCACCCCCCTTCCTGAATCTTCCTTCACCAGCTGTTCCATAATAATTCTTCAGGAAAATCCTAACAAAAAAATATGAAAATTGCTTCTCCTACCACAGCACGAGGAAAACTCCAAGTCTGTGTTGTCCCATCCAACTGGTAGTGAGAACTTTAACATCCAAAACTAAGCTGTGAAAGAAGGAGGAAAGGAAGAACCATCTGAGCTTACTCAGGTCAGTATTTGCTCTTTTGGCTCACAAGAGTCATTGCCACCAACACCCCACTCTCGGACAGCCAAGGCCACACCAATCTGCAAGACAAAGCAAAGAGACACAGACTGAACTTGTTAAAAAGTCACGATGGCAGCTCAAACCAACCAAGGGCCCTCGTGTTGTCCAACAGCCACGTGTGTAGCAGCACAGAACTCTGAGCACACCCAGGGTGAGCAGAGTCCTGTAAAACTGCCTGGCCATCCAGCTGGGGAGCTTTGTGGTTATTTTGCCTGGGTTTGAAGGTAGAGACAGAGCAGTGTTTGTTCAGCCCGACCACCTCTTGATCTTTATTGTCAAAATCACTCATTTGTGACATTTGTAGAACCACCATCTCCCAGGAAACTTCTCCCAAACAGAGAGATGAGAAACACTCAAAGTTGTTAATTTGCCTTTTTATGTCCGTGCATTGCTGCTTCTTTCCCTCTTTTAAATTAGCACTTTCCCCACCACGCTCAGAGTGCTTCGGCAGCGCTGCTTAACTCAGCTAAACCCAAAAACTCCTCTTGGTTCACTGTGATTTGCAGATCCACAATACATATGCAAATGAAATTAGTGCTGGCAAAAATAATTACAGTTGCTCATGGGAGGATTAATAACTAAAGTCTGCCCTGCTTATGTTGGGGTTTAATTCTGTTGCAGGGACTAAATGAAGAAGTTAATTCTGCGCTCAGTATTGTGTGTGGCAGTTAATGTGTGGCACGTGAATGCAGAGGTAATTAGTTAATTGGGGGGGGAATGAAGATACACCCACATGTCCTAGAAAGGTATAAAGAGAATCATAGAATGGTTTGAGTTGGAAGGGGCCTTAAAGACCACCTAGTTCCAACCCCTGTTCTATGTGCAGGGACACCTTCCACTATACCAGGTTACTCAGAGCCCCATCCAGGATATCACAATAAACAAATAAATAAATATACCACCAAACAGTGATCATTAGCTGGTGGATGATCCACAATTCCATAATGCTTTTTTCTGGATACACAAAACCCCCTGCCATTCATCATTTGGAAGTGAATAGCACTGACTTATTACTACAAGGTGTAATAATGTAGTATCAACTGTCCCTTCAGGCTACAAGTATTCAAAAAAAGAACACCCACCTTTTTACACAACGTTTGTGGGAACAAATCCAGTTTAGAGTGTGCTGTAAATACCTCCCTCGTCAGGGGATCACTGACTCTGCTCTGGCTGAGTGTGAGATGCTGAAAGGGCTCAAACAGCGTTAAAACCCCTGAAAGACTTTGCCCCCTGTAGCAAAGTGTGCAAAGGAACTGCTGCTGCCCAAAAACTCAGCTCTCCCTCCTAATCTGGCTGGGGTGCTGAAGCCCTTCCATCACATCCTTGCCTCATCAGCACCCCCATCCTATCCCATCCCACCCCACTCCCCACTGCAGTGGTGCAAATCCCTGGGAGTACCAGCCTGAAGGTGTCATTAACCTGCCAAAAAAGGGGGGAAACCCCCAGTATTTCAGGGTTATAAACCCCATGCCAGCTGAAATCCCTTCTAAATGGCAACTTCGTTATGTGGCTGTTTCCAAGCCCTTATGAGCTGGATTAGCTCTGCAGAAGCTGGGGGACAACAGCTCTCTTTCATTTAGGATTAGCATAAAAATCAATCAAGCCCCCCTATGGAGCCAGCAAACTGAAAGTGTGATTGCTCCAAGACAAACAAAATTCAGGTGGAAAATATGAAATTTTTATGGAGCCAGAGAACACATATCCAGGTTGGATGGTACCTGTTGGAGTCATGTGCTTGCATTTGTTTGAAATCCACAGCTTAGTGCTTATGCTGGAGCTGAAATGAAGCAAAGCTGATGTTACCTAATTAACTTGTAACTTGATTTTAAATGGCTGTACACTTTTAAACACATCAAGCTCGCCAGTGTTTCACCAAGATATATTTACCACGTCCAGCTGCTTTTGTGCTGCTGTTTTTATGTGATTTCCTCTGGTAAAACACACTTTGTTAGTGTGTGGGACACCTCATTAAAGCCCACAAAAAGGGGGCTCAGAAACATCCTGAATAAAGCATTTCAAATCATTGATTTGTGCTTTTCTTTATGGTCAGTAGCATGGTTGAAATAAAGGGGAAAATATCATCAATAATCCAGTAATAACTAAATTTATTACTATGTAAAGCAGCCAGTTGGAGAAATTTATACAGGCAGATTGCAGTGTCAAAGGACTACATGAAAAATACTACATTGTTATATGAAACCATATATTTTTATCTTAAAAATGATGAGGGTCTCTAAATGGCTGCAATGTTCCCTGACTGCATTCATGCTATTTTATTGTAAAGCCACAGAAAGCAGAGCATTTTCTTTGAAATGGAGGGGAAACCCTTCAGTGAAGGTCACAAAATCACAGCCAACATGACACTTCTCCAAAATCATTTTAAACTTGCACTGACTGCTACAAGTCACCCAAGGTTTCTACACTTACAGCTGCCAAAAATTACATGAAAGTCTGCTAAGATGTTTTATGTCACCTCCAAAGTGTCAGATACCATTTGAACATTTCCCCACAGGAAAAGCAAGAGAAAATCCCTTCCCATGATATTTAACTTCCCGTTTTCCCCCGTAGGTAATTTTCAAATAATTGGTAACTCCGAGGACTGGAGTTTTGTTATTGTAACACCAGCAGTACCTTCGATCACCACAGAAAACCTCATTTTAATATCAAACCCAGCCTGTCCTACAGGACTTCTTACCTGCTGCCACAGACACTGTTGTGAATTTAGTGTGTGTGTGTGTGTGTCAGTCATGCAGAGATGTTCATGGATTTCTGCAGGAAACAAAACACTACAGAATTTACTTAATTTATAACCATTAAAACGGGTTCTTATTTAGTTCTTGTACAGCTGCCTTAGTCATACTGGGATAGCCGGGATCAATTCATGGCTGTTTACCCTTGGAATAAGACCTGTTGCACTTAGACCAACCAAAACTTCATACTAACTCCCTTTCCTGCCTTTAGCTTTTCTTAAAACTTATTAAATTGAGCACTTCTCCTCTGCCTTTCTCATTTAAATACTTCTTAAACAGCACTTTTGTGTAATAACCACCATGATGAACTTACCTCAGGCACTCACACTGACCACCATCAATGAAGGTGTGCATTGCTTACGATGAGCACTCTTAGGTTGCTTCAGGATCAGACTTTCACCCCCAAAAAACCCAGTATAAACTGTGATATAAGTGCATACAACATCCTCAAGAGGAAATAAAATAAAAATATTCACCATGCAATCTTAAATTAAGTAACTCTTCATCAAACAGGGGCATCTGCAGAAGTGTGCTCAGTGTCCCCAAGAGCCTCACTGAAACAGTGTTAAAGCTTCGGCTCTGGGTACCTCCAGTGCAGAAATGTCACTGCACAGATGTTCTCTGATCAGACTCTGCGGCCAAAAATAACTCGGGGAAGAGACAAGTGCTTAAGCACATGGGTGGCACAGATGCAAACTCATGAAATTTTAAAAGTGATGTGAATCAGACACTAAAACTCCTGTCTGCAGTTAATTCCACTTGCTGAAATGCGGCCACAGAAATGGCAAGATGGACTTTGAGTTTTTTATTTTTTCTAGGCAGGCTGACTAATTGCTCTGAGAGGAGTAAATCCGGGATGATGGTAATTACCCATGCACTAAATGAGGTTTTGTAGGAACTCCACGTGTGCTCTTTGCTCTCCAGTTGGTGCGTGGCACCAAGAGCAGCACAAGGAACACATCTCACCACCAGAAAGCACAAAGCTCCAGCTGAGTGCTCCAAAACAGGAGCCTGCTGGTCACTCCTCCTGCTCCAAAACAGGAGCCTGCCAGTCACTCCTCCTGCTCCTTGTCCAGGGTTGCAGGGCTGAGCATCCCCTCGTGCTGCTCAGACCCCACAAAGGCTTTGTGCCTCAGAGATGGAAATGTCCTTAAAACTGGTGGGGAGCCCCTTGCTGAGCTGTGAAGAGTTTGTGTTGCCCTCCTGTTTCTGAGACATCTATAAAACCATAGGGAGGACGTGAATAAGCAAAGAAAACTGTTTCCACCTCCCATATTTGTCAGTTCCATCATCAGACTTCCTGAGAGCGACAGGTAAAGGTGATGGCACTGACAGTGCTCATGTGGGGAAGTCATTTTCCTTTGGAATTATGGCTCTGTCGTACCCTATATGAGCTCCCTACTCTGCATGGATGACCAGGGGAGGAGAACTTGAGAGTCAGAACCCAGCAGATCATCTTCAACAGTTTGTGATTCTGGGGCTGGAGCCCCTCTGCTCTGGAGCCAGCCTGGAGAGCTGGGGGGACTCACCTGGAGAAGAGAAGGATCCAGGGACACCTGAGAGCCTCTTGCAGCGCCTAAAGGGGCTCCAGGAGAGCTGGAGAGGGACTGGGGACAAGGCATGGAGGGACAGGACAAGGGAAATGGCTTCCCACTGCCAGAGGGCAGGGATAGATGGGATATTGGGAAGGAATTGCTGGCTGGGAGGGTGGGCAGGCC
>JAWWTY010000022.1:1255130-1267211 GCA_035222235.1 Margarornis squamiger
GCACCCTGGGCTGGTGGGAGGTGTCCCTGCCCATGGCAGGGGGTGGGATGAGATGATCTTTAAGGTCCCTTCCAACACAAGGCAGTCTGGGATTCTGTGGCTCTCTTGCCCCTTACTTCCATGGATATTAGCCCCTGCCATTCCCTCTGATCTCATAGACAAGTCTTGACTTCTGCTCTTACAGATCAGAGAAATGCCACATGTCCCCCAGCTGCCCCACTGTGGTCAGACACAGTAACAGTTCCCACTCACTCCCTTCCTTCCTGTTTTCCTCACTTCAGGTCCATGTCCTTCCCAAACTTCCCAGAAACCCAGCCAGGTCCCTCTGACCACTGGGATAACACCAAAGACCAATCAATAACTTTGCAATTGCTTTCTTCCCAGACAACTCATCCTGACAGCACAGAACAAGACACCTTTCATAGCTAATTGAGCTGTAGGTGTTTAATTTACTTTGCCTTTATCAGTAATATAAAACTGCTTTGGTTTCTGCCAATATTCATTAATGGGAATAACATCAGAGCTCATTTTTGTCTTAGATTTACAGGTTGATTCCTGAAAACTAACCCACCGTCTATTTGATTTGACAGCACTGCTTAATAGCTATCCCTTTTTTTTCCCCTCCACAATATTAAAATAATTATTTCCCCACTTTGTTTTTAAAGCTGGAACTTAACGGAATCATTTTCAGAACATTTTAAAATCATTTCATGTCCTCTATCAGTACCATCTACTTTTCAGGAAGGCTTTATTTAATTTATTTATTCATTTCTTCACTGTCAAACAAATGCACCTCCACAGCTTTCTACATTTCTAAGGGCAAACTTAAAACACATGTCTTTTTCTCACGGTTAGAATGTTCAGACTTTCAGGCAAAACATCTGCATTTATCTCTCAGGCCAGATAGAAGGTTCCTACCCAGCTGTGCATAAAATAAACAAAAATGCCCACTACTGCCTGCAGAAAGATATTCATCATAAAACAACTTCCAAACTGTTGAAAATGCTTGAAAAAAGACTTGGTTTTTTTGAAAAATCATGTGATCTTTTCATACTGTAATGCAACCAGCAGGCCAGGTTGGCAATAAAGATGACCTTTGATATTGTCTGATACTGGTTCTAGTGAAGATGCCCTGAATACAATCACAGGGTCATTGAGGTTAGAAAGGCCCTCCCAGCCCACGGAGCCCACCCTGTGCCCGATGCCCACCTTGTCCCCCAGCCCAGAGCACTGAGTGCCACGGCCACTCCTGCCTTGGGCACCTCCAGGGCTGGGCTCTCCCCCAGTCTGAGCAACACGTGCTCCAAATGAGCCTAATCCTGAATTTGAATTGACTTGTTTCACTGGACAAATACGAGATACACTTCTCAGAGCTCTTAAATATGGAGTGATATCGACAGCACATCCCTGTCATTCCCTGTTGTGTTACTGCAGTTCTCATTGTGAGAGTGTGTGATTTGTGTGGGAAAATATTCATCTTTGATTTACTGTTACTATTTAATTACAGTAAGACTAGTTACTAAAAAGAAATAGATTTAATGCAGATGTTAAATTAAACTGCAGCATGGCTGTAACTGAGGACTGGTACCCAGAAAAGCATTAGCAGCAGAGGGTTATAGTATTTTTTTAGTGCCTTATTAAAACAGTCAGCATAGATATGAACATTGTCAGGGACATCTTGTCAAATAAATAATTGGACCATTACTTTCAGACATTGTACACTATATAAAATGTTAATAAGCCCTCTAAAATAGTTGTACATTATAGGAACATATTTCATATTCCATAAAATATTTGGAAGGTCACGGGAAGCAGCTGGGGACAAGAGGAGAGACACTTGGTCCATCATTGCTGCTGAAACCAGGAGACAACACTACACCTGTGAACATCTTCACAAAGCAAATCAAAAGCACAGCTGCAGAAGGGGCTTGTGGGGGGACTCAGCCCAAAATTTTCAGTCATTATTGAATCACATCACTACTTCTCACCAGCTAACACCTATCAGAGAAGAGATATGAGCCCTAGACAGGTTCAAAATATGCGCTGTGGTTTTCAGAAGTAGCCAAAGAGCAAAACAATTCAAAGTTTGGAATACTTTTGTTTGACTCAGCATATGAAAGTCATTCTCCTTTCCCAACTCTCCTGAGAAGGTAAATAAATCAGACATAAACCCCCACAGTAAGAGTGTTTCCTCCCTGTGATGCTGTAATTCAGAGAACCCTTTCAAGGTTTGGAATGTCACTGTGGTTTGATTTAAGAGGACCCATAGCCTGTTGGAACCAATGAAAAACTCTGGAATAATCCCTTCAAAACTGCTCCAAATCCAACTTTCAAGTTCCAACAGCACACACAGAAACAAAATCCACTTGCACTCCCTGTACTGCCTGTCTGGGTGCAGGATTTAGGCATTTAAGACCTGCTTCCACCAGCCAGGAAGTCCTAAGGCAAGCTGTGGTATTTTTGTGCTGTAAAGAGACAGTGAATTCTTCAGCTCTCACTTGGAGAAGTTTTGTATCTTCTTTGAAAAACAATATTCAAAAAATGCTTTTTCTATGCTCACCTTTTAAGGTACTCAAAACTCTCTATCAGCCCGACGAATGTGTCATACATGGATCTGGAATACACCCAGGAGACAGGAATGGATGTAATTCCTGCTGTTATTATGTACGTGCTGACTCACTGGTGGAAGTTGCTAGAGAAGGTAATAAAAAGCCAAACAAATAATAACTGCACTGTAGTGGAAATGTTTAGCAATTAAATGAAAGTGATCTTTTATACGTGCCACATTTGCATCCTCCTACCAGGCAGCTCAAAAAAATAATAGAAACCTAAAGGAAATATTTAAAGTTTACTGTACATATTCACAGTGCTGAGAAAAGCAAAGGCTGGATACATGGGTCTATTTGTGAAACAGCAGAAACTGAATGTGGGGTTTAATAGGAATTGTCAAAGTGTTGAAATGAGGCATTTGGGCAGTGAGAAAAGCGTTGCAGAAGTAACACACCATGCTAAGCTTATCTACTTAATGAGGTTCAAAATATAAATTGAATTCAATTTTTTAAGTTTAGGTAAAATGCATTAAAGCCTCAGTAACTTAATAACCTGTAAATAAGAGTTCTGGTGTAATAGCAAACAGACCACATTTATAGCAAATAGCAAAATGGACAACATGTAAAAACACCTCAAATGTCCTTCACAGCCCCAATCCACACTGGAGGAACAAGCACAGATGAACCATTTTTCTGCATCATATTCTCATTATAGTTATTAAAATATATAACTATCAGAGAGAGAAAATGTCAGGAAAAGGAACTCTGTAATAGCCTTCTTAAGAATTGTATTAACTAATTAATCTTGACAACCAGTGATTTCAGTCTTAACTCTTAATGATTGCAATTGAACTCCCAAATAGTTTCCTGCTAGTGTTTATTTCTTAGGAGTTAACTGGTTTTTATCAGCAAATGCTGCCTGACCTTGCCTTTCCTCCTACAATCCCTTTCTGAAACCCACAGCTGCCTGTGCTGGAAATGCACATTCATTGGCATGTGCAACCTCCTAAATGGAGCTCCAGCTCCCAGGTGAGTTGGTGCAGCTGAAGAGAGGAGAGGCAGAGGAGGTGACACGTTATTAACCCAGAAATCACTTACAGGTAAGTCAGAGCTGAAAATGCTTTGTTTTGCCACATTGGTGAAGACCCCGCTCATGGATTTTATATATTTTTCGAGACAAGCACAAAAACCATTTCAAAATGGTATCACATCACACTTCTCTCACAGCCTCAAAGGTGAACATCAAATGCCTCCTTCACTGGGGCCCTTTGGTGTGAAAATGAGAAAGCCCAAAGGCAGAGCTGGACCGACACCTGCCCCTCCTCGCCCCCAGCTCCTCCAGCCTTTCCCACGGAACTTCTCCTGACAAGGAACAAGGAATGGCCCCCAGCAATCAGCAAGGCCAGTCACAGCTCTGCCAGCACACCAAGGCTCTGGCATTAATGACTCACTGCACTTGTTTCCTGGGAGCTGCGAGTGCCTGGGAATGCCAAGTGGCACAGCACAGGGGCAGCCCCCAAACCCACCCAGCCTGGAGTGGGGCTGGGCAGGGGCTGCAGCCCCCAAACCCACCCAGCCCGGAGTGGGGCTGGGCAGGGGCTGCAGCCCCCAAACCCACCCAGCCTGGAGTGGGGCTGGGCAGGGGCTGCAGCCCCCAAACCTGCAGTGTCCCTGTCATCCGAGGAGAGGCAGCCAAAGCCAACCTGCTCTTTCCATGACTGCCTGGGAATTCACAGCAGCAGGTGCTGTGAGAACAAGTAAGGAAGTTGCACAAGAGAACAAACAATTCAGAACTTGATTTCATTTGGTTTCTGGTGGGTTTGGGTTTGTTTTCTTTTAGAAGTGACAGCTCCTGGTCTGTTGCCTATGAAGGCATCTCATCATTTGAAGGAATCAATTTGTAATTTCAACACATTACTCACAGAATTCCAGACTGGTTTGGGTTGGAGGGACCTTAAAGCCCATCCAGCCTCACCCCCTGCCATGGGCAGGGACACCTTCCACCAGCCCAGGTGCTCCAACCTGGCCTTGGACACTCCCAGGGATCCAGGGGCAGCCCCAGCTTCTCTGGGCACCCTGTGCCAGGGCCTGCCCACCCTCCCAGGGAAGGATTTCTTCCCAATATCCCATCTAAATCCACCCTCTTAGTTTAAAACCACCCCTTCTTGTCCTGTCACTGTCTGCCTATGTATAAAGCTACTCTTTGCCTCTTTTACAATCCCCCTTTAACTGCTGGAAGGTGCTCTAAGGTCTCCCTGGAGCCTTCTCCAGGCTGAACAATCCCAGCCAGCCAGAGTCTCACGCTTCTAAATGATACAGATTTCTGACAGTGAAGAACTGGAGATTTATTTAACATCCTGCAGAAGATAAATAAAGACGGGAACACCTTGCAAACACACTGCCTGCACTTGCTGAGTTTGTTTATTCCAAAGCCCTCCAGCTTTCAGGACTCTGCAGGGTCCCAGGGGTGAGGATTAGCAGCAGCACAGGACAAGGACAAAGGGTCTGGGCTGACTTCTGCTGTAAACAAAGCCATTAGAGCCTCAGGGGGGGAAATACAAACAAGCAGCTCTGTATCTAAATATTGGCTTTAAAAACAAATGCTTACTCACATTCAGATTAGCAGGGCACCGGCAAAGGGCAGCATTCCAGGAAACTCCAGGTGTAAACTGAAGGAAACACAGTCAGGCAGTCAGAGTGGGTGAAAACATACAGCATGGGCTGGCAAAGCTGGGCAAACACTGGGAGATATGGAGGCTCACAGGCATTTCAAACCTGGGGTCTGGCTGTGCTGAGGTTTGCACTACAGCAGGAACCCCTGTTCCCTGGAGCTGCCAAGGTCTGCCTGAGCTGGATGGCCTTCAAGCCTGACCTTGGCTCAAGGCAGCCTCCAAAAGGGCTGTTCAATTCTACCAGGGAAGGGTAAATAACACACAGTATCTGGGAGAGACGTGGGTTGGCAACTTATTACACCCTAACGAGTCCCCAGCCCCAGCCCACAGATAACTGAGCAAAGTCTGCTTAACAAAACTGAACCACCACACACCAGTAAGGAACAGCTTTTCTGGAAACTTAGCCCTGCCAACACAGGAAAACCACGCTCTCTAATTAATATGTATTATTTAGTATTGGTTGCTAAATTCACAATTATCCTCAGCATAATGAGACTTCCAAAATATGACGACATCCCTGGAAGACACCTCAGAAACACTGCCCACGTTCAGCAGAGTTAGCACTCCATTCTGTGCACACAAATTACAAACCTCAAAGACAACAACCAGTCCACTCCTCTTTCATACCTAAACAAGGAAAACTCATCAACTCTTCTTTAACAGCCTTTGTGGTGCCATAGGCTGTTTGTTGAAATACTTTCCACGTTTTCCCTTAGATAGGCAAAAACCAACCAATTGTTCTTTCCTCTGGATGGGCTGAGGCACAACAGCTTCAGGTACTTTGTGTTATGACTAAACTCCATCACAGAGACAGCCAAGGGCTCCACTCAGCATCCTCAGCTAGCCTGTACTTCACAAAACTCCCCCTAAAATCAGCAAGAATTTTACAAGACTCATGAGGGAAGTGGCATCAAGTAAAAGCCTGTTATTAGTGAAAGAAAACCTTACTCAGAAGGGTATCTTTTTACTTTTGCCCAAAAATTACATTGGGATTCCTAGAGCAATTATCTGTCATTTGATACCTCCAATAAATAGGGGAAATGTTTACCAACTAAAGCAACACCTCTGATTTGATGTACATCATGTTTGTGCCACCTGTGCCCCCCAGGGACCCCATCCTATGTCACCAGAAGTTGTACAGAATAGAGACCATGAAAATCCTCAGGGTTGGCTCTCACTGAGACAACAACAACAATAAAATCTACATCTATCCCTCCTTTAGCTCAAGGCCACTCCCCTTCGCCCTGTCACTACATGCCCTTGTGATAGGGCATACCATATATATAAAAATATATGTATGCACACATATATACACACAGCAAGAGCAATATCACAAAAATACTTCTCATAATACAGAAACTCCCAAGTGACTGGAAACCAGCTCATAAAACAGAGAAGTTATTCATCAGTAACATCTTAAATTTTAACTTCATGAAAATATTCCTCCTCTTCACTAGGGGAATTGCTCTAAAGGTGTCTGTCACTACACACCCCACTCCTGAATCCTGTTCTCTCCTCAAGAACTGCTGAAGGCACCTTATTGAGCCCACCCTGCAGTTCCAGGGCACCTGACCCAGGACAGCCCTGAGCAGCAGATCCCCTCAGGATTAGGGAACATCCAGGGCTGAGGCTCGAGCTCTCCAAACTACTCTTTCATGCAATGCACTGCTGAGTTTGGGACTTGTTCCTTGAAAATAAGCTTTGACACAACATCAGAGCAGAAGTTTCCCAGTGATCTGGGAGAATCATTCAGCATATTTTAAAGAGAGGGGCCCAGCAGTTTTGGAACTCAAGCACTGGGTCAAATACACTGAATTTATAACTTCCTATGCAAGTGCTGCACTGGTAAGTGAAAACAGAGTTTGTCGTTTGAATTCCAAATGAGATGTGCCTGATGTGAAGGCCATACATACATTTATACATTTATAAGTACTGGCTGCAATAGTTACACTCCTTTTTTCAAACAATTTGGGCACTGGTGGGAGAAAGTTCCATCCAATTTCACAGACATTTGGGCACTTTTGAAATGCTGCTGTTGTACCATCACTGACTCAGCCTGCACTCTGACATAAAACTGATCTTTGACATGAATAGCTCTGAGAAACAACAGCAGAGTTGAGAATGTGCATGTAATATTTAGCATTTAATAAAGCTCAACACTTCCCTTTTTCTTCCTCTGCTGCTTTATAGATCCAATAACCATTATCTGCCTTCCAGATGTTGTGTAAGGAGTAACTGATGTTCCCAAGGCATTTACAAATAAAGAGTATTATATAAATGTAAGGTAAGTGACTACTCATATAGTTCCTTTAAGGTGATAATGCCATGACATTCCTAGGGGTGTTGGGCAGCCTCTCATAATGAAGTATCAGTCAGTACAGTGAAAAATAGAATTATGTAGAAGCAACAATTTCCTCTGCTCCTTGGACTAACTGCACTTGAACTGGGTGTCTGTTCACCTCCAAGACACACATGCTGCTTCCCCTGAGACATGCTGTCCTGGAAAACAAACACTCTCAGAAACAGTCAAAACGCAGATGAAACACCTTTCCTGCTTTAGATTATACTTTGAAACATGACATTGGAGGGGGGGGGAAAAAAAGGATAGTTTTATAGCCTTTAACTTCCAGAGGGCAGGGTTAGATGGCAGGGGTGGCACTGGATGGGCTTTGAGGTCCCTTCCAACCCAACCAATTCTGTAACTCCATGATTACAAATTGGCTACAAATTTTAAAATATAAATTAATAAACGGAAATAAGCAAGAATCCAAGAGAAATCAAAAGCCCTGGATTGCAAGAGAAGTGCATCAGTCTGATCTAAATATCCACACAGCCAAGCAACCACACTCAGCCAAGTCTTGCAAATGATTTTGGGAACCACCAGCGCTTATAAAGCACAAGCCCTGGAGGGCCTGTCAGTAACACAGAGTGAGCGAGCTGGCTCTGGGGCACTCCTGGCATCATCTTCCAGGCACGAGATCTGGAAGCTTCTCCTTCCAGATTACTGATGTACAAACGGCTTCTGCTCAGGAACTACCTAAACTAGGGAGTGTTTAACAGCAGCTGATGAGAAATCCAGTGATGCAGATGTTGGCACCTGACCTGCTGGCCAGCAGGGCTAATGAAAAGCCAGCCTCTGGACACCCTCAGGATCAGCAGCTGGAACCCAGCCACGTCAGCTGATGTGAGCTACAGCCACCCACCAATTGCCTGTAAAACTTGGTGCTGTGGGTCAGGTTGCTGGACAGGGTCTGTACACATCACTGACCTCTACAGTTCTCACTGTGGCTGGGGAGGAGGAGCAGATGAACACACAGCTCAGGACACATCTCCACACATGGTCCTGGCTCTGCTCAGGGACACAGTGCTGGAGGCAGAACCTGGGGGCTGATGCTCTCAGGGTCACAGCAGACAAAACCACCGAGTTCAGGTTTCTACTGACAGACAGAAGAGACAGTGAGATGTGGTTTCTTCCTGGGGAGTGTCATTAGGGACATTCTGGGTGACAAGTCAATAGACTGGATCATTCCACACTCGGTTTTCTCCATGAAGTCAGTGGTACAGGGTGGAGCCCACCTGGGGCAGGCAGGAGATGCCCTTCTCTTCCAAGGTGTGACAGGTTTCCAGCTCAAAGTTCCAGCAGCACCAGCTCCCTGCTGTGCTAAGCCTGTTTCCCTTCTGGACAGCAAACACCATTAGATGCTAAGCAGTGCTTCCCTGCAAAGGCCAGGCCCACTAATGATGAGGAATTAAAGCAGACTCGCAGTCAGCCCGTGATGAATTTGCAGTCACCAGGGGTCGGGGCCTCTGCTTCCCTGCTGTCGCTTCCACGACATCTTGCATTTGCTCCTACATAATCACACTGTGCTTTTTCCCAGCTAGAGGCAAGTGATTTTTGTATTTAGGATGTCTCTGCAGAGATTCATGGCACGTCCCCCCTCTCAGGATTTGGGCACACCGAGGCAGGACCATTCCCCTGATGCCAGGGCTGTGGGCAAAAGAGGGCTGGTGGCAAGGCTTTCACAGCCCGAGGCTGAGGTGTCCAGCAGACAGAAGTTAGAGATTTGTGAGATGATTTGGGCCATATTTCTGCCAGGCCATCCCTCTGCCCAGGTTCCAAGGGACAAGGACACCATTTAGCACCTCTGGCACCAGCCAGGGGAGCACAAGGGCTAAGAGTCGTTCCTTTTCTCAGAATCTTCACAAGAGTCTGAGGTTGATTTTGTTTTCCATTTTCCTACTACTTACACTCCATCTGCACTTCAGTACTGCACATTTAACACTGCCCTAACCAAATACTGTAAGGGGCAAAAAACTTCCCTTCAGGGACCTGAGGGGCTGGAAAAAACCCAGAGTGAAGGGAACTAAGCACGACTAAAAACATTCGTGACAGACACACTGGACAAATTTTCTAACAACATGAAATTTTGGACTTTTTAATTCAATTTAACCTTCTGCCTCTGAGCTTGGCAATATTACAAACACCAATAAATTCATTTTCTACCTTAAGGTCACTGAAACTCGTGCATTTAGATACATTACACAAAGATTTCTGTAAGTAAATGCTCTATTGCCTTTGTCTCTAATTTCTTTTTCCTTTGCCCTTTTAGTGCATGAAATAGTTTGAAATCATTAGATACAATAGATTCTTTTAGATGTTTACCACATCTTTAGAGGTCTGCATCCTTACCTTCCTCCACAATTTTCCTTTATTCAATCTGGTCTAAATCATAAAAATAATAACCAGGAATGGCATTAAGATCTCATCATCATCATCTCTGCAAAATCCCTGGCATTTAACTTATTTCTCTGTGACTACCTGCTGCTGTACATTTTCCCCACAGAGAAATGACTAAAAGTTACATTAAGAGGAATTTTGGTTTCAAAGAGTAGAGCTGCAGAGTAGAGGAGCTCTAGAAAGAATTGTGCCCCTGAGATCCGCCCAACTCCTGAAGTAGCTCAGCTCTAAGCTGTGCCATCATCGCTCCTCCCTGTTCAAAGGAGGCCTCCCCCTTCTCCTCCAGAACCACAGGGTGGGCATCGTGCCCCAGTGGACCACGTGCACATGGTGCCAGGGCAGCTTTCAGCGTGATTAACCTCAGAGAAAGTGGCCAAGACATTAACAGTTCCCTTGGAGAAAATGTATTTTTGAAACCCTGTGAAATGACTTCAAGGGACCAAACGTTAAAGTGGACTTTCAGCTATCACAGGCAGGAGATCTCTGATCCATCAACCTCAGGGAACAAACCACCATTAGCAGGGATGTCAGGAAGAAAGACACAAAGGAATTATTTTACAATTCACAATTTGAGGGCAGGGTAATGACCTGCCAGGCTGTGGTTACCAACATCCCCTTGTGTGTTGATGGGATCACAGTCCGTGGGCACCCCTGTGAGCACTGAGCCATTTGCTCTCACCATTTGGCTCTGGCAGCCCTTGCTGTTCCTCTCAGGGATTGGAGAACCACAGAAAAGAAGAGCTGCCTGGCTCTAATGGCTTTCTGAGGCAGCTCTTCAGTGGGGCAAAGCATTTGCAGGCAACAAACACAAATCACACAGTTCCAAACTAGGCAAGTGCTGCTGCATCCTTTGCACGTCTCCAGTTTCCAAAGGAGCACTCACACAGACTGGGTTGTAAGGAGCTAGAAGAAGAAATAGGAGATATTTCAGATATATTAAAGAATACCTGCAAAAAAACCAAATATGACAGCCCTCTACAGCCATTATAACTTAAGATATGAGAGGTGCTAAAAGCAACCATCACAAGTCCTAGTCCTGCCCTGATCACAGTATTTATTGCCCACCATCCACCCATGATTGCAGCAAACAGGAATTTGGTGTGTACAGTCTCTCTTTTCATGCACATTCCGTTCTACTCTACAGAATTATTCCTATGACCACAAAGATGAGCCACCTCTGAAAGCACAAATATCGGCATGTAATTGAATTAATTTTTGAATATGGAAGAAATCAGGGACTCTGCACTGGAAATTCCAGAGCCAAACTCCATTCTGAGGTGCCTAATAAGATTCACAGCATTGCTATAACACCACAGATAAAGCAGGTACTGCAGATGCCTTGTAGGCCATTGAGACACCCAACTGCACAAGCTCCACGTGCACCTGCACCCCCTCTCTCCAACTCCAACACTTTTCCATTTCACTGCTGCTGGAGAAAAACACTTGGTTTATTTTAAATATGTTTGTCCTACCTTGCTGCAGGCCAGAACTCTTCAGGATTTCCTTTCTTCCTTGTGGTAGCCTAGGAGAATTTTAGAGGTGATCTCTCCAAACTCTCCCCCTCTGGATGCTGTCCAGTAGCTCAGCACAGCTCCTCTGTGCCAGTCATCATCTGCCAGAGTTGCAGATGTCATCTGCCAGCACAAGGGGCTGTGCCAGCTCCTCTTGCTGTTTGCAGATGTTTTATAAGTGCTCACCAGTGAGGAGAACCTGGAAAAATCCACAAGCAACATCTTGTGATAACGGGTGGCTGCAGTTTGCAAACTGCCAACCAAGGTGGATAATGGACTTGGCAAAGCACGAGCAAAAAGGGAGCAAAGTCTTCATGAAAAGCAGATTGGAAGCCAAATCACAGTCCCTTCAGCTGTCCAAGAGATTGGTATCAGCATCCAATCTCCTCTCCAGCCAGACAAGCTCAGGGGAGCATCACATGGGCACCTTGAAGCAAAAGTTCACAACTTCAAGTGAGATCAATGCCTCCACTCCTTAAAGTGTTATATACTTACCTAGAATCCCAGGCTACACTTTAGGTTGGGAGGGACCTCAAAGCCCATCCAGTTCCACCCCCTGCCATGGGCAGGGACACCTTCCACCAGCCCAGGGTGCTCCAAGCCCTGTCCAA
>JAWWTY010000022.1:1269509-1311544 GCA_035222235.1 Margarornis squamiger
TCCCTGTTCCCTGGGAGAAGATCCCAACCCTCCCCTGGATCCATCAGGGACTTGCAGAGCCAGAAGGTCCCCCCTGACCCTCCTTTTCTCCAGGCTGAGCCCCCCCAGCTCCCTCAACCACTCCTGCTGCTCCAGCCCCTTCCCAGCTCCATTCCCTTCCTTGGACACAAACACATTAACAAGTCCAGCACACGCATTTCCCTGTGTCCCATCTCCCTGCACTCAGGGCACGACTGCCATGACAAGTTTTGGGTCCATGAGAGCCCATGTCCAGCCCCACCAGCAATTCCCTCTGGCTCCTGTTGGCAGAAATGCTGCTTTCTGCCAAGGCAGAGAGAGAGTTACACCAGAATCCTGATATTCTACCTTTCTGTTGAATTTTTCCTCCCCTCTGTGCATCCAAGCCTTCTTGGTGCTCTCTATCTCCACCTGCACAGACAAAGTCTGCAGCACTTCTTCATAAAGGCTGTCAACGAAGAGAAACCTGTTGTGGATTTGCTCAATCTGAGCTAAACAGCATTTATTACACATCCTGAAGGAAACGTTTCTCCTCTCAGGTTTTGGGGAGGGACTGGGGGAACAGGACCATGGTGGACATTGAGCATCCTCAGTGTTTCTATGGATACACCAAAATAAATTAAGCTGAGAAGAAAATTAAGCTCTTTTTTGTGAATTTCCAAAAGGGGGGTTATAAATAATGCTCTTTGAATTTAAAGATGAAAAGTGACTGAGCACAAGAACCAGGGTCCTTCTGTCAAACTGATTCTTTCAGGGAAGGAAGCAGGGAACATTCATCCTCTCTGCACTGGATGCACTGAAATACCCACCCTTAGGGAAAACAGGGATATATTTTCACCTTGCTAGGGATTATTCAAGTGCAAATACCCTCCTTGTCCTCATCAAAAAGCCATGTGCTGACCCAAAGCAGACAATGTCCCCGGTGCTGCAGCCTCCTGGAACCAGCAAGCACTGAAGTGCATCTCCATCACTTCCACTTCCCCAGGAATGCAGCTGGTATTTGTGACTCAAATACAAAAAAAGCCAAAAAAATAAAAAAGCTGTTTCACACATGATTTAAAACCAAACCACGTTCAGGCACATTCATAACGTTCCCAAATCCTTTGTATTTACCATGACACAGTTTAACCAGCACCCAATCCAGAGGAATGCAGGAGAACACATTTAAAGTGCCCATTACTGAGTATCTCAGTTTGCAGACTGGAGGGTTAAATGCCTTCAGCCATCTCATTGCTCACACCCCCAATATCAGTGCTAAGGGGACACATCATTTCTATGGCACTTCACTATTGCACTTCTTCAGTAGCACTACAATCACTGGATTACACTACAACATGTGCCTTTCATGCTCAATATAACCTGCCAGCTTCTGAAATAAAACTACATTTTACATAGCTTTTACATATATTTAATATATACTTTATTATATTAATTCTATGTATTGTTTTATGTAGCTATATTTATTGTTGCTGTGGTAGAAATAATACTCACTCAGAGAAGTTTACCTTTAATTGGAGCACAGGCAGATTATTCCCCAGTTCTGGCAATCCTTTGCACAGAATCCAGCTCACCTGTTGCACAAATATTTAGGCTCAGCTTCAGAGAAGCATTTTCTACTTTGCAGAATAATAAAAATCTTTGCAGTAACAACCATAGAACTGACAACTACAACTTAATCAAGTTAAGATGTCTTTCAAACAGAAGACAAATTGCCTCAAGCCTTGGTAATTATCTCTCTGGGGTTAATAATCAACTCTAATTTAATAATTGGCTTAATATTTCCTTTTTTCATTTTTCAATAATTAACCCATAGTCTCTCCAAAACAATATTCCCAGGCCCTTCCTGTTATTTAGTGAAAACAAAGATAAATTGTCACTGCAGGAAAAAATCAGAGGATAAATCAGAACCCTCAGAAAGCTTTCAGAACACAGTGACTTTCAGGGGACAGGTGACACAAGTGCTGCCCTTTCACGTGTGTGATGCTCCATGGGGAGCTGGGCACAGCAATTTTGGCATCATTGGGTATTGCCTCTGTTGCTGCCCTCATCAGCTGGTACCAGATGCCAGGCCCTGCCCTCCCACCCTCCCTCTCCTCCAGCTCCTTTAAGCTCCAGGGACCAGGAATAGCAGAGCCATGGCCAGCACTGGGGATTAGCCTTGCAAGGCAGACATTCCAAAGGGAAACATTCCAGTCCTGCAAAAATTCACCCCCATTGCCAAGCCTACAACTTTCCAAGGCAAGTCCACAAGACTCTGCTTGTGGTACAAATTTCCTACACTGGATTTGGGCACCTGAAAGCAAAAGCAGCATTCCTAAAGTCAGGCATCAAAATGAAGGCAGACCAAGTTGCAGGAGCAGTGAGGGTCTCCAAGGAACAGTGCAGTTCCACACCCTGCTGCCACCAAAGCACTGACGGGGACACCTTGCATGTATTTGGTAATTTGTCTTCCAGGAGAGTCTACCCAATGTGTTTTCTTTGTCAAGTAATGCAATACATGATGAAAATATGCTGAATATTTGTATGTGAAAGTGTTTTCATACCAGAGGAATTCAGGCTCTGCCAAAGGTTGGAAAATAATCAAGTGCTGATGTCAGAAAAGTTTAGCCCTTCTGCATTGATATCTGGACATTTTAAATACAATTGAGGCTGAACTACTTAAGGTCATTACTCAGTAATTCAGTCTTTTTGTTTTGTTATAAATGGTCTTGAAGACAAACAGTATCTTATACGTGGAACAAAATCTGATAAAGCATTTAAAGATCTTTAGTTCAAGGCATGACCTGAACAGGGGCAGCCTGGGCAAAGATCCACAGCACGTGGGGTCCGACCCACTGCAAGGCTTGGGGGCTTCTCTGGCATTTCTGGAGCTGCCTGATGTTGGTTCTCCTGACATCTGTGGAGAACTCACCTGAAGAGCTTTTGTCCTGCAGCTTTGACATCTACTGATGTTTGCCAGCAAATCACATTCTGGAAGCAAATTACAACAGAAAACGTCTCCATGTCTTCTGGTGCCATGGCTTAATTCTGCTGAGAAATGGGGTTTCCCTTCATAAAATAGCAATCCTCTCCCCCAGCATGACATGGAGGGTTTGATTTCACATGGAGGGTTTGATTTCACATGGCCCTGCAAACGCCCTGCCCTCCCAGGGCAGGCACAGCTTCCACGCTGCTCCGGGGACATGAAGTTCAGCAACCCTCGTTGTGCCAAAGCCACACAAAAGGGTGAGGGGGCTTCAGTTGCAATGACTGTGGCTCCCTCATACTGTCATAAAGTAATTGCAAATCTGAAAACCTGAGGTGGAAATAACATGCTGAAATAACACCGAAATCTCTGCCCCAACTCACCTGCAGGAGAGAATTATTCCCTTCTTCAGCTTTGTGAAATCAGAGCAGAACTGTGTATTTCACATGAGAGTGGCTGTATGGGCTCAACCTTCTGCCCTGGCTCATTTCAGCCCAGTTGGGTCTCTGCAGTCAGCCTAAATCTGGAAGTTTAGCAGTACTCACAACATTAAAATGTGGGACTGTCCATCAGCTATTCCTGTCCCTTGGCTTGCTTTAAACTCTGCTTTGCTGTTGAGGTGTTTCTGTTACACAGTGCTCACCTGGGCCAAACACCTGCTATTTATTTTCTCATGGAAATGCAGCTACTTTTTCATTCTTTCCCCCCGTTTTATGTTAATCTGCCTCTTCACATGCATTTAACAGCCTCTGAATGGAAAAGGAGTGCAGAAGAAAGGTGGAAAAGTGGTCTTTTTTTAAACCCCCAGCAATCAATAAAAGCCACACTCCAGAAGCAGAGTGTTCCCCCTGCGTGCCTGCCCTTGAAATATTGATACTGTTGTGGGAGAGTTTTTCTCCTTCCTCCTGCTTTTTGAAAATACAGATAATATAAATGTTCCCATTAAGAAGAAATATGTCACATCAGAATTAATGGCATTCAGCCAATAACAATGCGGCTCTGGCTGTCAAGTTAACTCAATTTCAGGGTAGCAGAGCAATTCTGCCATCAAACCTCAGGCAGAGACAGAGATGGATGAAGGTGGTTCTCCCAGACTGTGGAGCCATGAAAAGTGTGCCCTAGATGTGAGTGATTAACTGGAGCCTCTCACTCCCACAATACCCTTTCATCCCAGTGCTGGGCACGATTGTGACCCCAGCCAGAGACCTGCAAATCTGCAGAATCTGCAGTGACGCCAGGGCAAGTCTGGAGAAGTTAAAATGTCATTACTCCACCTTCTCACTGATTAGAAAGGATCAGAATCTGCTCTGCTTGTTTGATCATCTTGCTTTACTTAGTTTTATGTCTTAAAAGGAGACCAGTGTCTTCAAAACAGTCTCTGACCCAGTACAAAACCTCCTCTATTGAAATATTCAACAGCAACTACAACACTTGTTAAGACAACTCAGATAAGACTTTTTTTTTGCTTGCCTTTCTCTTTTAAAAAGTACTATCAAAATAAAAATGTATCAAGCAACTTTATTAAACTGAAGTAAGACCAAACTGGAGGTATCTGTTACAACCTCCAGGAATGACATGAAATCTTTACTCTAAAAAAAAGGTTATAGACAGATCAATGCTCAAGGGTGATTAAGTGACTAAAGCATTTAATATGAGCAGCATATGTTTCACTGCCTAGCAGTGGACAAAGGGAATGTTAAATGAGGTTGCAAGCTGAAGTGCCCACAGTGACAGTGGCATAAATCTGA
The DNA here is from genome assembly GCA_035222235.1 of Margarornis squamiger. NCBI lineage: Eukaryota > Metazoa > Chordata > Aves > Passeriformes > Furnariidae > Margarornis > Margarornis squamiger. The sequence goes on from JAWWTY010000022.1 coordinate 1,274,241, forward strand.
AATACTCAGGGTACAACAAGAATATGACATGGTTACAGTCAAATTAGCAATGCCAACAGCTCCTGGAATGCAAGGATCCAATATTAACAATCATAAACACACAGCTATCCACGCTCCAGCCACTTGACATGTCTCCTGATGTTCCCAGTGGTATTTTGAGAAGTGGCCAGGCACTTACCCTGTGTTGAGATGATTAAATAAAACCTTTTGGAATTCTACTAGGTGCCTACATGCCTTTAAAACTAAGTCTGCTAGAGCTGGTTTGGTGAATGCAGTAACTTTTAGTTCAGTCTAAATCTCCTCCCAGACTACATCACTCCTCACCACGGTTATCCTGGTTTAAATATCCCAGCCTAAATTCAGCCCAGAATTTAACCCTTCTATGCTTAGGAAACAGTTTTTCTCTTCTAGATCCAACCTTTTGGTATCCTAGCTTAATTGTGGTCAGACTTTCCTCCAGGTTCTCAATGCTCTGAGAATTCTTGAGGATTTCTCTGGATGTGTGACTTTGAGTCATGTCAGAGCAGCTCTTTTCCATGTTTCACTCGTGTCAACCAGTCCTGGTTTCCACTGCCCACCTGGCAGGATTCACAGGTCCAATGCCCTGATTAAAACCTCAGAAAGGGCAGCCTGGCAGGGCAAATATGTTTAATAATCACACTTACTTTGTCTTGCTTACCTCTGGCTTAGGATTATTGGAGTCTGGCTGGTTTTAAATCAGTACCTTGCTGAATCTCCCTTTCCACCAGCATTACTTTGGGGAGGGTGAAGTTCTGACTCCCCAGATTTTGCAGCAAACACATGTTACCACAAGAGCCAGTTCTGCAAGAAGACTCATGATCCACAACCTCATAATAAGCCTCTTCCATCCGTTTTCCAGTGAAAGATCACAATATTAATAAGTAATATAATTTATTAAAATAAAATCTGAGCCCCATGGCTTCAGAGCAAAGGCTCAGAGCATCTCTTGATGTTCTGAATCTGCTCATCCTCCAAAAGCTCCCGGGGTGTGTTAGATCCACATCCCTGCACAAGAGATACTGCCAGGAGGAGATCCCAGAGAGCAGAACTAACCCTTGAGATCAAAACTTGCCCTGGAGCTTTCACTTCCCATTGCCACACCCCCCTCATAGTCAATCCCATTATTACTTGAGAGGAAATTGCTCCACCAAGCCTTGCAAGCAAGAGGAAAAATATGGGGGAAACAAGCAGTAAACTGTTATGAAGAAATCACAAAATTAGATGTAAAATTGCCATGGACTCATACTTTCACAAATTTATTTGACTGCTACCACTAAAGAGCAATCTTCCAATACCGCCCTTGCCTTAGAGCATGCAGAGTTTCTGTTTTGCTGTATTTCTGCAAAAAGAAAATTACTCCTGATTATACTCTCTGCAGGAATGTATTTTTGAATCTGTTTTCCTCTTTGTCCCATTCTCCTCTTTTTGTTTTCTTTTTTTAAAGTTTAAATGTACTCCTCCTTTCAGAGGCTGACAGTGAAATCAGGAATGGCTCAGGACAGTCCTGAATAACAAACTCCAGTAAAACAACCCCAGGAGCCAACAGCCAGTGGGAGAGGCACAAATGCAAAGTACACAGCTCCTGGTTTTACAACTGCAGCACAGCACATATAAAGTGTAAGGACAAGCAAACTATAATTTCATTTTTGTCAAATCAGTGAAATATATTTATGTTTGTGACAAATGGAAAACTGAAATGTTTGGAGTTTTTAGAACCACATGTCTTTTATGAGCCACAGAGCAAAGAACAGCTGGTTTCTATCTAAGAATAAGATTAAAATGACCAATTATTTGATTATTTATTATTATTTAACAATTTCTTGAGTAATTTTTGACTGCTTAGGACCTAATTGATTGCCTGTCTCTGACTCCACTCACTTCAGTTTAAATTAGCTCCATACACTGATGTCAATGGGACTGTTCTTGCAGCAGAGTGAAGGAATCAGTGGATGCTTTGGAAGATCAGAGCCCTTTGTGTCAAACACCAGCAGATACCAAACACCTGAGCAGTTCTCCCAGCTGAACATGAGGCTTTCCTGGACTGCAGGTCATTAGGAAAATCCAATTAGCCTTGAGAACATATTATGAGAAAAATTCAACAAATAAACTGTACTCACCAAGCTGAGTCAGGTCCCAGAGCACAGGCAAAAGGAGGTGATCAGATCCAGTGGCACACTCTGTCTTGGGCAAAACACCACAATATCTCCTTTTGACCTTAAATATGCACAAAAAGATGATAAAGTGGCACTTGGAGAAGGTAAACTGAAATTTTAGAAAGACCCATAAAACTTGTTCGATGTGGCCCTTATATGGAATCAGAGAACAATTAAGGTTAGAAAAAACCTCTTCCAGAATAATGCAATAAGTACTAAAACAGTAGCAAAGTTGTAATATGTAAGAACTAATTACTGATGTTGCTTCATTAATAATTTATGTTACTATTATAATCAGCCAGGACTCTTCCCAGGACCAGCTCTTCTCAAATGCCAGGAAGTTCAAGATGATTAAACACACTATTACGTTCATTAAGACTGAAATGCCAGCAAATATTTTCAGTCAGAATTGTACTGAATAATTAAAAAACTTATTCTCTATGTCACACATTAAAGTTCTACATGTGGAGGCTTTGCTGGCATAAGAATGTAGATTTTTAATTTTTTGTTAACAATACAAATGAAGTTAAGACATAAGTCAAAATAATTCCATATTAAAGCTTGGAGTGAGCTGGTAAAGCAGCTCTACTTTCTCTTAAGCACAGAATCCCAAACCCTCAATGGTGAGTGAGCAGGAGTTTTCAGGGCACCACTTGTCATGGCCCCTTTTAAAAATTAACTACAGCTGTTTTCATATGAAATATTCACCATTTTCATACTTGCTCTGCACATGGTCTTTTGAACATCCTCTAATTTCAAAGAAAAAATGACAATTAAATTTGAAGGGGAAAAAACCTATTATTTAAATACAATTCTTTGAAGTTTTTGGATCCCTCAGCGTTGAGAGGGAAGCAGAAGGTTGTCAAACAGCTCTGAGTTACACAAATCCCTGAAGGAGCCCATTTCTCTAGGCAAATATTAGTATAAGAGACTGATAAATATTTCCTTGAGTTTCATGCATCCTTTAGTTCAATTAAATCCTGAGTCCTTTCTGTTTCTGCAGTGACTGGGCCCCACCTTCCCCCATTTCCTGCAGCTCTGGGCTTTATTGTGTAAGCCTGGTTGGACACAGCTCCTGGCTTTGAACAGCTAGTGAAGCAAAGATAATTACTGGTACTATTGTGATTTACTGGGACAGGGGGAAAACCCAACCCAAACCCTCCACTGTGGTTATGGGAGCATATCAGAAACTGTGGTCTTGGCTCAAAGGGAAGAAGCCACAGCAGTTCCACAGACAGAGATCCATGCCCTCCCCTCCCAGATGTGCAGCAGGCAAGGCTCAGGTGCTCCATGGCAGTGGAAGAGCATCCTTAGCACAGCACTCTGCCCTGGGAGCTGCAGCCTTTAAACAGCTCCCCTGGAATTGTTTCAAGTCTCTGGAACAGCCACCTTGTTGTCCCTGCATTTTATGAAGGAGCCAAACCCAAACTGATCCAGGAGATTGGCTCGTGATGGCTCCAGCCTGCTTGGCAAGGTGATTGTGGGTGTGCTGCAATGAACCATACTGGCACTGTCACTGCTCCACGTCCTCGTGGGCAACTCGGTGCTGGGATCCACGACTGATGACTCCAAGGGGTGGGAGGCATCCAGAGGGACCTTGCCAGCCTGGATTTACCAACCATGCCAGTGGTTCCTCTCGTTAGAGACAACTCAGTGAAGACAAGAGAAATGTCCTTGCCAGATTGTCATACTCCTTAACTTGCCACAATCCTACCCCTTTCCCTTGGGATTGCTCTTTCTTCTGCTTTGTTCTTGGTCTTCTGTTGAATTGTAAGGTAGAAAAAGTGAAGGCCATTCATAATTCAGAGCTGCCGAAACGACAACATCCTGAGGGCTGCAAAGTCTAGACAGATAACAAACAAGGTTTGGGCAGCGCCTTCTTCTCTCATGGCTCTGTATAAGGATTTCACTGTCCTACTTTTTCACCAAAATCCCTTTGACCTTAGTTTTGTACACCTTCAGCTCAGTTGCTGGAGTTTTCTATAACAGTTCCTGTCTCAGAGTTATGCTGGGATGGGTCTGGAAAAATCCAAAATGCAAAATTCAAGGAAAGACACATGATCAGTTGAATGGGGCTGAACCTACCTGAGGGCCTGGGTACCTCCCTCTGCCACAGACCCATCAGTATCAGAGCCTGACTAAACAGGAAACTCAGCCAGTTCTCCCTACAGCTCAGAAACACACAAGGTACAACTCAAAAACCCTCTAAAACCCTCATTGTGGGCATTCAGAACTTGACATCTCTCTAGGGTTTATTTTTTAATTGTCTTTAGATACTTTTCAAAAAAAAAACCCACAAACACCTAAAAATGAAAAGACCTTATTACTCCAGACCCCGAAAGCTTCCAGAGAAGGTGATGTTTCTATATCAGCTGCAACTTATGTTTTAAGGCTACACCAAAAATATTTTCTGAACAAAAAAAGGGGTTTAGTGCAGTGCATAAATGGTTGAAATACAGCAGCTATTACAGGAACGGAAAGAGAACTACAATGCCTGCATGAATTGATAGACCCATTTCTGTGAGATACACGAGGTGGTGAAATAACCCCTGTATTACAGCAATGGGAGAGCAGAGGAGCACCTGGAGAGGTAACAAACCTACAGGAACTTGTCTCTCCCATCTCCCAACACACAATTACTGATTTACCACTGTGCTTCCAAAAGACACATCCTCACAAACACAAACTGCTGGGGGAGGCTCTGCTGTTCATTCAGGAGCATTTTTAGTTGTACCCAATGACAGGGCTCAGCTGCTCCCTCGGTCACCAGAGCTGGCTCACACAGCAGCCACAGGGTGAGGAGCAGCTTCTGCTTCTTCCACCCATCAAAGAGTCATTATTATGCCAAGCTACCAAATCAGAACATTCACCTCTGCTGTGCTCTGTCATACAGAAAATTTACACGTTTAACATTTGGACTTTTTTCCCCTTATTTTCTGAATGACATCTGCTACACACAGATCAAAGTGGGATCATTAACACATTACCCAGGACCTTCTGTGAAACAGGTTGGATGTGATGACTGCAGAAGCCACTCAGCTCCACTGACACTGCTCAGACATAGTCCCTGTTAATTCCTGATTTATCCACTACAAAGTCACTTGTGGATCACCAAATCTGGGAACTGACAATGTTCCTCACTCACAATTCTGACAGACAAAGGATACCAGCCCATCTAAAAATGAAGAACTATCTGCTCCTGCACTACTTGGTTTTATCACAGCTCTGCTTGGAAACTGGAACTGAGATCAGGGACTTACTTAAGCTTCTGAATTGAAACTGAAAGCAATTATATATTTCTGGGTAATTAATTGCATATAACAGCACAGAGTACAAGAGTGTGGGGGCTGATGGCATGGCTGGGGTCAGCCTTGAAGGGCCAGACCCACACCCTGCCCAGTCAGAAGCCAGCAGCCAGGGCTGGAAGGACCAGGAGCTGTGGTCCTGGTGGGCTTGACAGCACAATTACTCCAACCTTTTACCTACCACAGGATGGGGCAGCTCAACTGGAGCAGCCCCAGAGGCTGGATCTGGGTTTGGGACTACACTGGAGGTGCTCGGGGGGTAATGACCCCCCTCCAGCAGCTTCACCTGTGCCAGGGGCTCCTCCACTCCCAAACTCCTACAACAAGGTGCTCTCAGGACCTCTCAGTGCTGTCCACACCAGGGAAGGGAACGTGGAAATGAGACCAGCACTGTGTGTGTGAGAATAGGGAGGCTGTTCCAAAACCGGGTCTGAATCACGTGGACATTTCACTTACCTTGGTCTGGGCTATAGGGCAGGAGAAGACAAATGAAGTTCTGCCTCCAAAGTCTTCCCAGCCTGCAGGATCTAGCTGGGCTTAATTGCCATCACATCCCTGAGGTTTTGGCAGGCATGAGGCTACTTCTTGTCTCATCCCAGCTGATTTCCCCTGCAAAAATGTGGGGAGAACTGCAAATAAACAAGGCACAAAGCATTCTGAATTGATGAAATACCCAGAAATGTGAATTCATGGGGGGTGGGGGGGGCTTGGTCTGTTAAAAATGAATGTAAAACCTGTAAACTCTTCTATTCAAGCACAATTTTATTTTTTTAATTTTAAATGCTGTTTTCTCTCTACCCCCTGTTCTACATACAGGATATTGTTATGGCTAAATACTATTTCTCTAAAAATGAAGTGCATTTCTTGGCAGGAAGGAGCAGAGTTACACAGAACAGAAAGGCACTAGTAAAGAGGATTTGGCTTGTTCTGGCAGATCTACCAGCAACAACCATTTGCAGACTTGCTCACACCAGCTGCTAAATTGTGTCCCCAAGGTCCCCACAGTGCTCAGGGCTGGCACATCCCACAGCACAGGTTTCATTCTTCATTTGCCCATCCCAGCACGTGTGCCAGGGGAAGGGAGCTGACCTGGGCTGAAGGAAAGCAAGGAAAGTTGAAGTTCTTTAGGGCCCCAGATCAGGGGGAATAACACACAGCCTTTCTTTTGTTTTTAACTTTTTTTTAATCAGTTTTGTGGCTGTTCTGGATGTTCCAGGGACTCGGAACTGGCTAAGAGCACGAGAAAATGAAGCTGGAGCCTGGCACAGACAGCAGAGTGCCAAATCTCTCCCTGTTGGGAGGCAGAGGTGGGCTGGGAGCCATCCCTGCTCCAGGATTCAGCAGCCCCAGCACACCTGGAGGTACCAACAGAAGGGAGCACAAACCTTTGTCCTGCTCTTGCCTTCCTCCCCAGGAAGGATGGAAAGATGCAGCAGCCTTCGGAGCTGAATCTCCTGCCTCTATCTGTATATACCATGAAGATATTTGCAGATATATTTTGTTGTATATATCATGAAGACATTTAGATATTCCTGTGATGAAGACAGCATAGAACACACATTTAACCTCTGGGCTGAGTTGTTCCAAGCCTTCCTTCCACACCCTGTGACCATCACAGGTCCCTGAGGGAGGGCAGCTCAGCCCCAGCACCCTACACAGCACCCACAAAACCCTCCACATCTTCTGGACTACACACCCCTAAAAGGGCAGGAAAAGAGTGACCTGAACTGAAGGAGCAGTTCAGACAGCTATAGGGAAGTCCAAATTCTATAATCATTTGTTTCCAAGACAAAAACTGAAGTAGGAAAGGAAGAAAGCAGCAAATGGGCTTCTTAAAATATAAACTTCTTAAAATAAAATATAATCCTGTCAACTGTTGTCTTCCTGGGAGCTCAGGCACTCTGCTAAAGCTGCAAGGTGTATTAGGAGTTGAAGAAACCATAAACTCCCCCATAAGTCTCCTTAATTTATAGCTGCTGACAGTCCCGTTCTGAGCTATTTCCTTGATGCGCTCCTGACGTCACCTCGGCTGCTCCGTGCAAAGTACAAATGCAGAGGAGATGGATGACTGATTCCACATGGGAGACTTTCCAAAGCTGGCCTGGGAAACACCCCAGGGGCAAGACTTCCTTGCCCCTCAGCTGCTCACACTGCCATCCCCCTCACTGCCCACAGCACCACCCACACGTGGCCTCTCGCTCAGCGGCTTTGCCAAAACGTGAATTCACATCTTTGGGTGAGATGCAAGACCTTCAGCTGGGGTGTGAGCTCCTGAGCTGCACTGCCAACCCAAGGAGTCACAGGAGCTCAGGTCAGGAATTGTCCTGCACCTCCTGCCACTGGGGAGCTGCTGCTCTACACTGTTCTTGCACCAGGAAACCACACAGCACATACAGTGTGGGACCACGGGCAGGGGGGGAGGAAAGCACGATCTAAGAATGGGTTACAATTCAAAGAATGTAGAAAATCCAGCAGCCAGCTCCAGAAACATGGAATCACAGAACACCCTGGGTTGGAAAGAACCTTAAAGCTCACCCAGCCCCACCCCTGCCATGGGCAGGGACACCTTCCACCAGCCCAGGGTGCTCCAAGTCCCATCCAACCTGGCCTTGGACACTCCCAGGGCTGGGGCAGCCACAGCTTCTCTGGGCACCCTGTGCCAGGGCCTGCCCACCCTCCCAGCCAAGAATTCCTTCCCAGTATCTCACCTAAATGCAGCCTCCTTTCAGCCTCTTCAATAGTGTCATACATTCTGAATACACACTTGTGGTAACCAGGGAAGATTCAAGAGATTCTCACCAAGGTTCACTTTGGAAGCTGATAAAAACAACATAAAAGGTGCTAGAAAAATGGAGACTTCTCCCTGTCAAGGTCACATCGGCCTCAATCTGGTAGAGTACAAACACACATAAAATTTTTAGCACACAAATAATTTACCTGTAAACACTATTAAAGCAGCTTAAAAGATCAAGGCTAAAATACCCACAACCTTTTCTTATGAAGCCTTAAAAGTACAAGACAGTCTATTAAAGCCATTTGCTAATATAACATCTCCCTCAAGAGCTCATCCTGACCCTTTTCATTCTGAAGAGTAAATATGTTTATGAAAATATTCAACAATTAGTCAAGGAAGGAAAACTTAAGTCACATCATCCTACAAATGAAAAAGTCCTTGTGGTAATGAGCTGTTACTCAACACCTTTGCAATCTTAGTGCTTGTAATTACCTTGTTCAAGGCTCCACAGCTTCAAACTTCAGGCCAAGCAGGGAAGTTGGATTTATTTAACCAGCATTCCTGCTCCTCCTGCTCTGCACCACCACCCAGGAAGGATCCACGTACAAAGCCAGTCCATGTCCAGCCAGGAGCAACAACAGAGGCAATACCCAATGGTGCCAAAATTGTTGTCACGAAGAGCACGGTGACCCATTATGAGATTGTCCAGAATCTTTGATTGAAAGGCACTGCTGGCAGGATGGCTCAGCTGGATGCCCACGGATTCCAGCCTGGGGACTCTCTCAGAGGAACCCCTCAGCACCAACCTCCTCCAACAAATCCCAGCTTTTCTGGCAAGTACTGAGTGTTCACATTAAATCTTCACATCAGCAAGGTCAAAGCCACAGCTGTCACACCCCTGGGACAGCTGCAAAGCACCAAGGCCAAGGATAAATCCAAGGAATTTATAACTGTGCCCAAGGTGAGCAGGAGCCACGGCCACAAGGGTCTCACAGGAGAGTCCTAAAAGATCATCCTGAGCACAGACATGTTTTGTTTGTGGTTCGGGTTTTGTTTAAAAAATTCATGAGGTCTTGAGCACTATAAAGACACAGAGAGTGCTATGAGTTATTTAAAAAAATAGCATAGAACACTGCAAAATACTCAAAAACTAGCACAATCAAATGAAAAAGCCTGGGAGAAGATGTGCTGCCTTGCAGAAGTTTCCTAGCGAGCAGGAACCACCCATGCTCCTGTTCCCCTCTGGAGATGAGTTCTCACCCTGCTGAGGGCCTTGACCTGCCCTTGGGGTTGGATGCCACAGGAGGCACAGTTCGTCCCAGGGAGCAGGAACAGAGTGGGATGAGACACTGAGACAAACAGATTTAAAATCCCATCAAGCTGTGAGTCAGCATAGACAAATCAAACTGTTTAAACAAATATTTCTGGTAGGAAAGGCAGAGCAATGGCATCTGAGGCTGGGGAGGAGGGGGATACCCACCCCTGGAGGTCTGTGTGTGTGGGAACTCAGAAGTGTCATCCAATGCTTTGAGCTACCCAGCAAATTTCCAGCAGAACCCAAAATAGCAGGAAAATCTTATAACTGCCTATGGAAACTGGATAGCATTTGACTTGTAAACTGTCCATCAGCACTGCTGCTGGGCAGCTGGTGGGAGCACAGGGGTGCCCAGGGGCAGCCCATCCCTTCACTCCTCCATCTCCCCATGCCCAGCTCAGAACAGCCTCAGATGCACCAGGGGAAAAAATTCCCACAGGTGAAAGGAGAGGCTCTCTCTGTCTGAGGCAGCAGCAGCAGCTCTTGCTAATCCCATCTCAGATGGAGCTGGTGCTTTGCATATCTTATGGGAAGGACAACCCCCCTGTTCTTTATATGTGCTGGGAATATCTCCCTGAAAGCAATCCACTATGAAACTGAAATCAACAGCTGTGCCCTGAGCAAAGCCAGCATAGCAGGGTTAGAAACACTGAACAGCACTGCTGCAATGCACCCTGCTGGAGGGAAAGGAGAAGGAGTCCTGGAGAGTGGGAGAAACGCTGGAGCCACCAAGGAAGGCAATCCCAGTGGAGCAACTTCCCCACGTGAGCCACATATGACAGCCATGAACCCTCCTGTGGCTGGGGCAAATCTTTCATCCTTTTAACTTGCAGTGACAGCTTCATATAAAACCTCCTAGAAGCACATACATACCTTCAGTAATGCACAGCGAGATGCAGGATGCAAGCAAACAGTTCATTAGTGATGAAAACCAGAAAAGAGGTGCAAATGTTCAGCAGAGTTTCATCCCCCCTCTATTGCAGCGCCACCTTCCCACCAGGAGCCTTTAAAAAGCCTCTGTCACTGGTTTCAGACAGGACCAGGGACAGCTCCAGGGGAGCACGAGTTCTGTGCCATTCCCAGCTTTCAACAGCTCTCTGAATTGGTAGGTGCAATTTCAACTTCCCAGCAGTGGATCGGCTCACACCTCCTAGAAAATAACAGTGCCCAGGAGTTATTAGTGAGACTTTTATCCAGACTTGCAGCAGAGTCACCTCCAGGTGTCCTTGCCCTGCCAGACTCTGCTCTGCAAAGTCGTGCTGGCAACAAGGTAAAGTGGGACATGGTGAACAAACCGAGACTGCTGATGGAAAACAGGATGATGAGCATGACCAAAGCAGTGGGACAGCCATTAATAAATAACAGTCATGATAATAGGGGAATAATTAGTTATTAACAGCAAGAATAAAGGACATTTCCATGGTCTACAGTGCTGCTCAATATTAGAAGCCACTCCAGACATCACCTCATCACCAAGTGTCCCAGTTCTCCCTGAAACACTTTGGAGGACGTGTTTCAGTTTTGCAAACACTGGCCTGTGTATTGGGACTATCACAAGGCTTCCTTTTATCTCCAGGAGGTGTTAGCAAGCTTAAAATAAAAGGAAAAACCCCAAATGCTATCACATCAATAAATTAACTACTTTACAGGTAGTTTTTGGAGGGATTCACCACTGCACATCACAACTGTGTAACACCCTTTCATTCCACAGAGCCAACAGTTCTGAAGTGGCACCCAAATAAATCACTGATTAGTTGTAACATACGACTAAATGCAAGAAATGTCTAGAAACTCCATACAAGAAGAGAGAGAGCTATATTTCCTTAACAAACTTCTTTTGATTGTTATGGTCCAACAATAACAACTTTACCAAATCCCTGATCTTCCAGTCTTCCCATTAAAAAACTTTTTTGCCTGAAATGTCCAGGATACTTGTATTAGTTTTGTATTTACATACCTTGGCAGTCACCCACTATAAACAGCAATTCTTTTGGTGACTGGACATGCTTATTTGCTGCTTAATAAAGAACATTCATACTTGTCAATATTTTACTTCTAAAACACTGTATCATAGACCATCTTTGCTAAATATATAGTTTGATGAAAAATTATATGCAACACTTAATCAAATTAAAATAAATTCAAGCTGGCACTGACTTCTACATGAGATATAAGTGTTCTTTTTATTTCCAGTTTGTTTCAGCTCTATTTATGTCTGTATAGTAAATACTTGTAAAATTAGGCACTATTTATAACTTCAAATTATAGCTGTACATATATAGGAGCATATATTTGTGTTTGCAACAGCTGCTGGGTATGAGGGGAAAATGGTAAGGAGGAGGCTTGCTGTGCCCTTATTTCCAAGTAAAATGAGTCCATAACCCCCAAAACTAAGGGATGTGACACTCTGGAGGAAGAAAAAAAAATCTTATAAAATCTCCAGTTGTCCAGACTGCCATATAGGAAACCTTTTCTTCAAACCATGGGTCAAGAGCTGCTTCAAAACCCATCACTGGAGTCACTTCAAAGTAGAACTAAGCTTTAGGAAGCCTTTTTAAGCAAGTGTTTCCCAAAGTAGTCCTGTATTGGCACTAGAAAAGATTGAAGGAACTAATATGCCTCTATCCCTCCATAACTTGAAATGTATATCTATTAAGAGGATATAATAAATCATAAAAGTCTGTCACAAATGGAGACAATGGAATGAGCTGGAAAGCAAGGATTAAATAAAGTTTAATAAAAAACTATTATGAAGCAGTGATAAATGGGAATCAATACTTATTGTGTAATTCTACCATATTTCTTTGACATGAAATATCCCAAAATGTCCAAGTTACTTCCACTATTATCTGTTTTTCAGCTCAAAGCATTTCAGAGAGGCTGTTTCGAGTCAGGGACTCTTACTGGGGGTACCAGTAAATGGTTATTAAATAACAGGGAAGTGAAATGTCATCCCTCATCTTGTCTAGAAATGACCACCACAACCTTTAGAGAAATTCTATTGGCAGTAATCGAGAGAGCCCATGAAAAACAGCAGGTGGGGATAAAACAGCCACAGAAGGGGGAGCTCCCCCGAAGCGAAGGGACCTGATGGGGAAAGCAGGTGATGGTCCCTCACAGGAGGAGCTCCAGGTCCACATGTCTCTGATGGGCATTTCCAGGGCTTGTCCTCAGCCTCTCCCACCTGCTCCTCTCCCAAGGCTCTGTTTACAGGGAAAGCAGAAGGATGCAGGTCTTGAAAATGGAACTAGATATAGTTCACATTCTTAATTCTCCATCATGTCTGACCTGCACTGGTGAAAACACCAGTGTGTATCAACACGCAATGCATTCCAGTTTGAACACACCTTATTGTTTCAGGCAATACTTCTTCATATTGAAGGTCTTTTCTAATGTAAATGCCTGGGATTCCAAGTACTGCCAGGAGGTTCCAGATACTGATTTCCTCCAGTAAAACAGCAGCTCTTAATTTAGACACAATAAACCAACAGGAATCTTGCAGGGGGAACCTCTTATAAAGCTGCCAGTGTTACCCTATAGCCTTATAGTTCCATTATGCTGGCAAAGCACTAGAAGTGGTCAGGGCTTGTTGCCTGCACCGACAGTCAGGAGGGAGTAGAACTGAGAAACACAATCTTTTGAGGAGTGTTTTGTTGGAATGGATGACTCGCGTTTAAAGCTTAATAGAGCTCAGGCAATCACCTCCCTGCCCATCCAGAGCAGGAAGATTTCATAAAAAGATGGACTCGGAGACAAAATGAGTCTTTCTGCTCCATCCAGGGGAGATTGCTCTACCTCAAGTGCGGGTGACAGGGATATTTCCTGTTTGTGAGGAGCTATTCCCAATGATCACTGCTACATTCAGGAGAAAAATGGCTTCAATTTCCACGTACAGAATGTACCAGTGATTTTGCCAACTCATATTCTTCCTTGTTAAACATTTCATTTATCTTGCTGTTGGCAGCAGGTGCAGGAGCCGGGTCTGCTGCTGACACCGGCACAGCCAGAACAGTGGCCCTTTTGTTTCCAGACACGGGTGGGAATTTCTCCTTGGAAAAGACATGGATGTGAGAGCTGAGCACACAGCCTTGCCACCTATGCCCTCGGTGTGTGCCCAGCACTCTTATCTCAAGCACAGGAAGGAGAGAGACCCGTTGTGAGACTCTTGGTCCTCAGCAGGGCTGGGGGATGGACTTGAGGATCCTTGTGGGATCCTCCTGTGATTCCATGATTTGCCAGGCAGCCAGAGATCAGCCAGCCCAGCCTCCATCCCACTTCCCAGCTCTGCTCCCAGACTTTTCCCTCAGCAAAGCAATTAAAGCTTCCAGCAAGTGACTGATGTTGCTTTAAGGGTTGGTTAGTCAGCCCAGTATATATTTAGTATAATTCAGCCTTTCTCTGTTCCCAACAGATTAGATAACGTGGTCAGTGAATTTGAAAAGAATAAATGCAGAACTCATTTGCATCAGTGCTTTCAATTTGCTCAGAATGTTTTCTCATTTAATTATTAGCCCACAGTAAACTAGTTATCAATTAATTGCTAGAAAATGGAAGTGAGTGTGTGTTAGTGCTTAGATCTGTAATTGCCTAGACTGCAGCTTTCTTGTTAAATGCTAATTAAAGTTTTGAAACAGCCAAACATTCGTTAACTTTGAATGGTTTAACAAGATACACTAAGGTATAAACACATTTCTATTACACATCACTTTTATGCCATATTATGGGAAACCCAAAGGAAAGATGACAGGAGTTGTTTTCACTAATATATGCCACTATTTGTGTAGGTTTTAATTAAACGAGAAAGGTCTTTTTCTTAATTTCATTTGTCAAATATCTAGTCAATATTGCAAATTACACACGGAAGTCAAGACAGAACTGAGTGCAAAGTCTTTGCTAATGGTAGTAATTGTAATATGTAGTTCACACAAGGTCTCATTTTGGGGAAAAAGGCCTCAGATTAACAAAAAGAATTAGAAGGCAGAGACTGTGTGTCAACACAGCACAGCCTTGTCTTTTTTCTTCTGCAGTTCTGATTCAGCTCCAAGAAATAAAGCTCCACATCCCAGTCACATTCTCTACTCACCTATTCTGGGGTCTCCATTCCAGGTGAGAAGCAAAAGAGATTTCTTCCACCAGTATTTGTACAGTATTTTTCTTCTTAGAGCCACAATATGGTTTGGATGGGACCTTAAAGACATCTCATTCCAAACCCTCTGCCCTGGTGATCTCATTGCCATGAAGATGAAGAGTGATTTATGGCCAAGTTAATCATTTCACCATAATCATCTCAGCAGCTTTCTGGGAGGAAATAATCTCATTTATGGTTTCCACACAGTTTCTAAATCAATGGAGCAATTGACAAAATATTCCTGAAACAAAATAGCAAACTAGTGTTACATTAAGCTTACAGAATTCATCCAAAATTAAAACTACAGACAAGCAAAGGGCTGCAGCAACCCCAAATGTTATTTTTAGTGTGGCATTTCAAGCCTGGGATTGAGTTCAGCTACTGGAACTCGAAATGTAATGGATTAAAGCTCAGCCTCTCCCTTGGGCATTGCTCTCTCTTCAAAAGGTACAGTCAAAAGGGGAAACCTCAGAGGGGCAACATCATGGTCTTAGGGCAGTTTTCTGTCAAAAAGGGAAGGTATTGGCATAAAAAACCATGAGATGCAAATATAAGCAGTTTGTAGCAATCACAAGCACAAACACTGATTTTTTTCTAATGCTCCTAAATTGAAAGTAATAAATAATTTCATTATAAACCCAGATCTCAATGAAAATATATCAAGTGTTCTTTGTTCAGTTCAAGCACAACTGTAATCTCCATATTTAATTAGACATTGGATGAGGCAGGCAAATACAGTGATTCAGTTAGATCTTGTAGACCAAAGAGGGAATTGAAAACTGAACAAAGAGGGATGGGGGAATAATACCAACCTACATCTCTATGCTGGTTTTTTCTGCAAATGTTTTAAAAATGTCATTTCAAACCTCCCACATGGGTGCTCCAGTTGTGAGTGTCCCAAGCACAGCCCCCACCACTCATCACCATTAAGGGAGGAGATTTAGCAAGGCCCAGGTGAGGAGCAGTAAAACCCAACCCAAGCCACTGAGTGCTTCTGAAAATGAGAGAGCAATTTGGAGCCCTAAGGATGGGATTTCTCAAGGCATTTCAGTCATTAGAAGTGTAAAAGTCTCATTGATTGTCAGTGGAACTTTATCTCCCTGGACAGCTGAAAATCCCATTCCAAATGTCAAACAAAGAAGCCAAAGAGGTACAATTTTGGCTGAGATTTGATTGCCCCTGAATTACACCTGGATATGCCCTTTGGTACCTTCAGAGTCTTTCAAACAATCCAGCTCCCAGATTAATTTAAAATTGGTCTTTGAACTAGAAATAGATGCCAGTAGGTTTATTAATCCACCTGAAAAAAGACTAACCAGGTGCTTTAGAGCCTGAAGCTGCTGCTCCAGATTGCCATTCTCCAGGTGAGACGGAGCAGCAGGGAGGGAGGGCTGGCACACAGAGCAGAGCCTGGAGCTGCAGAGCTGCACCCCAGGGCAGCAGCAGCTCCTCCCCAGCCAGGGACCAGGGCGAGCAGCAGGAGCTCAAGGCTGGATTTGATACGGATGGGGCTCCACGTGTTCCCTACACCACAACCAGACACAGCTAACAACGCAAATTACAGCCAATTACTGTAATTACTGAGTGTATTCATTCTTGGTTTAAACCAGCAGAAACAGAAGATCTTTCTTTGATCCCCTCTTGTCCTCCAGACTGAGCCATTAACAGGGTGTTGATGCCCAGTTTCCCTGCCTGCTAATGAGCCTTTTTCCCGAGTTCAATGAAAAAGTCAGCCCTGGAGGTTAAATTTCCCAGGAATTCAGACGCACACGTGGGTGATTGTGCAAGAGCACCTTCTCCCAAAGCAGCCGGAGCCCTCCTTCTGTGCTCACACTCACTGTGCATAACGCAGGGGAATCCAAGGTTTTTTACAACTTCTTTCATTAAGCAGATACAAGGTAACAAATTCAAACTTCAATTACCCGCGTGTGGGAGCTGGAAGAAGCTACAGAAAAGGAAAAGACAGAATCATTTAGTTTCCTAAAGTGATATCACTCTTTCCAGCTTTAATTGATTTCCACCTGTTTCCATGGCAGCCACACACTGCCCTTGTCCATCCACCCACCAGCTTGTGCCTCTGGATGCAGGAGGACCTCTGATCACCCGGATCAGAAGGAGCAGCTGGGTGGACCACCACGGCAGGACATTTCAGTGTCCATTTCAATAAAATTTAAATATTGTGCAAAATTACATCCTCCTTGTGAGACTGTGAACTCGAACTGGATATGGTGTGGCAGTAGGGGTACAAAGCAAGGGTTTGGAGACATCTCTGGGAGGGGAAGAAGGAGGTGGCAAGGTTTGGGATCTCCAGAATATCCAGTCAGTGCACCCATGAGAGGCAGCAGGGACAGAGCTGCTGAAGAGTGAGCTCCAGGGTGGACCAAAAATGCCACATTTGGCACCCAAAAGGCCTTCTCTGGCACCACTGCTTTTCCAGTTCCATATTTAAGAACATAACAGCATCAAAACCTTGCCATGGTTAAGGTCTTCTGGGGAGAAAGGGGAAAATTGATGAGAAAACTGCCTGATAAAATAAGAGTTAAAAAAAAGACGCAAAACAAAGAGTAAAAAAAAAAGCTGCCACCCAGGGATATTAAATTGAGTTTGAGAATAGATTGTATCTGATCAAAGCTTGTACCATCAAGGCCTCTTCGGGAATTTTAATGAGTCAGAGCTTCTCTGGCTATTTTGCATCCACACTTTCCTTTCAGTGGAAGAGAAGAATTGATGGTTTGAGTACCTGTCCTGTGAGAGATAAAGGGAAGTCTCTTGGTATCCAGGTTAATTAGAAATGAAGCTCTGCTGACACTGTTTAACAGTAAACAACCATCACATGAAATAAACTCCCCTTCCCTATACAGCTGAAGTGGAACAAAGAACCTTCTGAAGGCTCTTTTCATCTGCACTTTATATTAGGCAGAGATCAGAACACCTCTGAGGAGAGGACACATCTCAGAGGGGGATGTCCTGCTGAAGGCCACAGTGGCAGCACTTATGTTCAAACACAAGAGTTGGACCCCAGCTCCATCCTCCAAGAAAAGCCCATTTGTCACCTCAGAGCAACCACACCAAGATGGAGACCTGGAAGAAGTCAGGACAGGTTTCTGAGGAGCATAAATTTGAGACAGGGGAATTATCACCTGGCTGGAGCCCAGGTGAGCACCAGTTTCTCAGAGTTCAGCTGGTTAACAGACAACTCAGGGATTACAGTCTTCTAAAATCCAGAGTGATAAATAAATAAAGCATATAAATAAGTCATCTTTAATAAAAAGTAAGCCCCCCAGCACGTTATGAGACAAATCCCCAAATTTGTCCAACATCCCCTTGAACTCAATTGCCAAAGGCACAAGAAGGAGCTGACAGTGGCTGTTTGTGTGTATTGTCACATCAAGGTAAAGCTCTTCCCAGGACATAAGCCCTTGACAGCAAAATAATTCTTTTGCTCCTCATGGTGGAACAAAACACAAACAAAGTGTCCCACACGGCTGTTTATGTATAAAACACAACGCTCATAGGTCCATCACACCTTGGGAGCTCCCAGGAGCACTGTCTAGGACAAGTATTCCAGCCAAAAGTTTGGGGGGTTCTGTCACTGAAGTGATGAGGGAAATTCTTTAGTTATCAAGAACTGCCTGAATTTCACTTCAAATTACTGGTTTTTAAATTGATCTGCAACAATTTTTGAAACATCTTGGCTGACTTGAGATTGGAAAAAGCAACCAACCCACTTCTATTGCCTGCAATGGTTTGCTGCAGAAAGGTTCCACCTGAGAGAATGACACCCTCCACTGCAAACACACCAGCTACAGAACCACTGGCCATGTGCTCTGAGCTGGGAGCCCATCGTTCTGGTGAGGATCTGGGCTCCAGGACAGCCCTCAGCACACAGTTCCCTCTCCACTCAGCTTAACTGGCCAGACCTGTCAAGCATTCCTGAATTATTAAGTTATTTAAGTTATTAAATCATACATCATGACTTCTTCATGCTATAAAATTCAGAGCCACTGCATGAAAATATACTTGTCCTAAAAAGGATAAAAATGGCCTAAAAAGAAATGCCAGATGATGGCCAAGGGGAGAGAAGTAATCAGAAAATATTCAGTCACATTGCACAGCAGCTCTGGGAGGGGTCCAGGACACCCCCCCTGAAGTGTTCTCAGGCTGAGTGGGGATACAGGGGTGTGTATTGATTTATGGTCAGCACTTTGGAAGTAAGATTGTATTCCCGCTAAAAAGCAGGAAACCACATGACAGTGCTTATTCCAGCAAAACATGCTCTAAGCAAATTAACTTTCACTGAGGTGCTGTTAACAAAAGAACTCTTTCATCCTGCATTCCTTCTTATTAAAAAAAAAATAATTCCCTTGGTCTGCTTTTGTCTCTCAACCTTCAATTTCTCCAGCTCTGCTGATTCCAAAGGAAATATTCCTGGCATGTGCCAGCGTGAGAGCTCCAGCACTGGTGTCAGTGCCTCAAACACGTGTCTGATCCCTGGGTGTTCTCTGTAACATGCTCCCAATCCCCCAGCAACTGCAGCAGTGTCTTCATTCCCCACGGATATTGTAGTAATGGGAACATAATTGTTGGTGGTTATTAGACATACAATCTCATGCCAGCCAGCCCTGCTCCAGCTACAGTCTGGAGACATGGATTCTCTTCCCCTCTCCTCAAAGCACAAACACTTCTGTTCCCCTGCAGCCAGCCAAGCCCCATTCCTGCCTCCCTGACAGCTTTCCTGGCTCACCGGGAGGACACAATGGCCTCAAATGCTTTTAATACCTTTAATTTATCACTTCTGAAACCCAGCCAGAAAGCAGGAGGTTTGATGACACCCTGCCATTATCCCCCCCCCATTCCTGACACTCGGGTTGAGGAGGAGAAGGTACCTGATGGCCCATCACCATCTGGAGAGGAGAGATGGCACCTGAAGGGAAGGTGGACATAATTCCCCACCTGCCTGAACAGGTGACCAATGTACCTGTGCTGGGCATTGCTGTTCATATGATTTGACATCTCTTAAAAACCAACCAGTAAATGATAGAAATGTAAAACTATTTCTCTGGGTATTTAAATTAAAAGTGCATGGTGTAACACATTCCCCTTACCACTGCACATGTGATGTATTAATCCAATGTATATTCTGGCCAAAGTAAAAAATAGTTATGATATTTTTAATAAAAGCCTCATTTTCGTGTTCATTTTTGTACACAGCAAACAGATTGGTTGGATCTCATTCATTAGCTACATCATGCATTGATATCACAGAATAATCTTCTCATCAGGCCAGCTGCCTTCTTTGCAACACTCCTGAAGGTACTTTGAAATCCAATTTTCATGCTGAATATAAATCAGTCAGTTCTGGCTTGGCCAGCGATGCACAGAAGAGAATATTTAAAACTTCCCCTGTGCCATGAGACAGCAGGGAGAGGATCAGTTCTGTGGTTCTACACCTGGAATGAGCTGTGGCATCCACAGGTCATTCTCAGAAGAACAAAAGCCTGTAAAACAAGGTGCTACCAGACTTTGCCCATGGGCACATCCCAAAGGGACTTGTTTGTAGCCATAGAATAATCGTTGAGGTTGGAAAAGCCCCCAGGACCATCAAGTCCAACCATCCCCCAGCACTGCCAAGGCCACCACTAACTCATGTCCCCGAGTGCCACATCCACACAGCTTTTACACCCCTCTAAAGACATCCTGCAGGAAAATAGCACAAGGATTAGTCTCTTCAACTCGAGCCCCCCTCACCTTTTGCACTGCTCATTCCTCATCACAGAGCTACAGAACACCAAGGCATCCCCAAACAAGTGTTGGCAGTGAAGTTGCACAAGGGTTGTTCTCCAGCCTGCCCACCCTCCTGCTCCTCCAGTGAACACCTCACCAGCCCAGCTGGGCTTCTGGCCCTTCATCCCACTCTTTAATAATTAAAAAACCCACCAAAACACAACTTTTAGAAGTGTATCCTCAGCCTCAATAAAACATTTCATAACCTCCAGAAGATTAACTCTCCTCCCAGTTTTTCAAGGCACATTGCTCCAATCAAAAGCCAATTTGGTTCTGTGACAGTGATGATATTTCCAAGTGAAAATGTGCCCTATTGCTTTAATTTCCGCTTGTTCAGAAATCAGATTGGGGGGTTTTGCAATAGTACTGACAAAGTATTTCCATGCACTTGGTTCCACCCTGACTAATCCTTCCAGAAGGGTCTTTCAGTGCTCCTTTCAGGCTGCACAGAACACTGGGGTAGGAATTCTTTATCAAAAGGTGTGGAAAGAGTAAAGCAGCAGCCAGCCCACTGCAGAGCTCTGTTCTGGGTATCTCATCATTGCCTTGGAGCCCAAATGACTCCTTTTATACCCTCGTTAAAATCTGTTGGTCACTACAGCATCACCAGTAAGACATTCCTCACCTGGAATTGCTGGAGCTTGCAAGGAAGAACCAAGACAAGGAGAGAACTACAGCATTCCAAAGCAGATAAAGAAAATAAATCCCAGTTTCTAAACCAGTTCAGAAAACAGCTTTCAACTTTCCCAAATCACAAAACCAGAGCAGGAGTCTTGGCTCTCCCAGGACAGGGAGACAGGAAACAACAGGAGTGTTTCTAAGCATGAGATCCAGGCAGCTCTGGAGGTCCCAAACACTGGGACCCCAAAGGGCTGGAGATCAGGTTCAACTCCAACCTCCCATGTGAGCTGCTGGACACCCAAAGGAGGATTTATTCGAGGGCAACATACACCATCCCCCTCATTTTGGTGGCCCTGCCACAGCAAGGGTTTGCCAAACATTTCCAATCATCCTGTTTTAAGTGACTTGAACTTCACTGGGTAAGGTGAAGGTGCAGCACCTGCTGAGCACACAGGACAGAGGGAAAGTCTGTGGGAGGGGATTTCTTTGCTCTCTAGAGCACCACTGAATTAGTGAATCCTTACAGATCCAGCTTCAGAAGTCACTGAGCTGGAAATGCTTGGAGGCAGAGAGCACTGGAGGAGGACCTTTCTGCTGCTTCCCCTGCTCTCTGAGCTTTCAGTGCTGCTGCCACAGCTGAGTCACAGGGCAGGACAGCCCTTGGGCTGACCCCCTGGGAGCACCTCACCATTTCCACCAGGCACATAATTCATTCTCCCATTTATTACCTCCCCCTGGAGCCCCATTTCCTGTCAGACCTTCTGGTTGCCACAGAATACCAGCATTCAGCAGCAAGAGTAATTGAGGCCCCAGTCCGAGGGGACATTGCCAAGTACAATCCAGTTTTATTAAGAGCACTGATCATGATTTATTTGTGCCTGGGAGAGATTACAGTTCCATCCCCACACAGTATTACACGACCACTCTATATACTGATTTTTCAGAAATGATTGATTATAACTTCAGAAGTGATTCATTAAGAGATCCTTTCACACAAACCCCTCCAAAACCATGCTGTGCCTCCTTTAATAAGATACAAAGAAAATGTTTTAGCAGCTTATATCAATATTACAGCAATAAGTGTAAATGCACCTCCATGCTCATTGTTCAGACGAGCATGAAGCAGAACAAGAAATAAGGTACTTAGTCCTGTTATTGCACAATTCGACAGGATCCATGGACTGGCTCTATTACAGTAATGGGCTGCTTTGCAATTTGTATTCATTTCCTCCTGCTGTATGGCAGTCAGGATAACTTGTCCTGCTGCATTTATCCCAGATCAGAGCTTTCCTCTATTACTGAAGCCCAGACTGTTGAACCTCCCCAGGAGCTCTCCAGTAAATGGACTATCCTCCTCCAAAGGTAATCATTTCCACACCACTGCAGAATGAGTTTACAAAACTAATCTTCTAAGGCTGAGGAGCCACTGCATTGAATACCAAAAAGATTTATTCATATAGCTGCATGTTATGTATTATTGATGCTGGGTTTGTTATATCCTTGAGCAGTGCAGGCAACGTCATCACACCGCTCTCTTGACCCAAAAGGCAATTTTTTGTTCCATTTTGCTCTTCCAATTGATCTCACAACCCAAACAAGTGTTAAGTAGCTCACATGTGTGTTGTGCAGCATGAACCATCTATGCTCTAAATTATATAATGTACCAAATACAGATCCAGGGTACAAAAATATTGCTGAGTTTTGTGTTTGCCTCCTTGGCACTGTTACTGTTATTGCCATCTGCACCTAGAACTGCAACTTGGAATAAAGCTGCTGGTTCACAACAGTGTCTGGGGTTTAGTCTTTCTCAATAACTCTGAAAAAAGAGTCTTGATAAAAAGGGCTGGAATCAGCTTCATCCAAGCATTGAGAATTATGAAAAGATGAAGACAGAACAGACAATTTGCTGTCAATTAGCTAATCCCTTAATGTGACAGAAATAACACCCTGAAATAATCAGAAAGTGGCTCCCAATATCAGAACAAAAGCACTTGTCTTGATATACACAGAGCTGTGTCTGCCTCCCTCATAATAGCCAAATCTTTTGTTAGAAATGGCAGAATCTTCCTTAGAAAAGCTGGATTCAAGTAGAACCTTGTGGTTCTACTGCTGCTTTGTGTTATTTTAGATTATATATATATTAAATAACATCCAAATTAAAAACTGATCTGTCAACTCTAGACCTGCCAGTAGCAGTTATTTATAAACTCTTCTAACCACTCTGCCAAAGGTTTGGGGGCTTTTCTGCATTTGGGAATTGAGGAGCATCATACCAACCTGCTAATAAAGACTCACAAAAAAAGTACTTTAGATAGATGGGGTGTTTATCTGAAACCTCCCCTTGGTGAGTGCACAAATGACATATCACAGAATCACTGAGGTTAGAAAACATTTCCAACCACAGGAAAGCACATCCTGTGCACTCATTGGGCCAATTGTCTAAGAGGTTTTTGGCTTTTTTTTTCCTTTTTTAAAGTTTTGTATCAGGAAATGTAACACAGAGTTAAAACACAGAAATCATCAGGTGACATCCTTCCAGGGAAAGCAGAGTCTGATGGTTTGTCATAAAAGCCAGAACACAATAACTCTTTATTGGGGGTTGAAAATACATGATCTTTAAGGTCCCTTCCAGCCCAAACCATTCCTAGACTCTATAACCGCATTTAAAACCTAAAATTAAATCCCAGCCAAGCATATTCATCAGCATTACTAGGAAAACATCAATCTATTTAATGACAACAATTCACAACACAAAGAGAAAAATAAAGAAGGGTAATTGTGTAAGCTCTGATGCTGCATGACAACTTCCAAAGCCCCCTCAGCACACCTGGCATTGGACTGGGTATTTCCACAGGGGAATCTTGGGATAATTCATACGTACCACATGAGTCAGCCCAAACAAAGCACTACCTGGGCCTCCCACAATAGAAGAATAACCTGTACTAAGCCAAAGAGTTTAATGAGCTGTGACTCCAAATCCCAGGCGGGACTAACTGGGTTTATTGTGCATCCCAGCAGTGCTGGAGCTCTGAGAGGGCTCCCCACACACCTGTGCTGGGTGGAGGAGCCCCCACCTGAGCCTCCCTCAGGCTGCTGGCCAAGTGCAATTCCCCAGTATTGGCCCTGCCTCACACCTTGTGTAAGCACATTATCAGCTTAGAGATGCACTTGACTTGACGCAATTAAGCTCAGTCTGAACACCTAATTTTTGTGAAAGCTAATTACCATACTTATTGCTACTTGAGATTGCAGAGGGGATATACAGAAAAGTTTAATGGTGCTGGATCTCTAGAACAAAAATATCTTCCAGAAATAAATTAGCAGAGAAGTGTTTCCAACTCACACATAATCACCTGATTTCGGACCCATAAATACGTGGATTATTCAGCCTGAAGCATCTCACACTTGGGTTTGCTCTCTACACCACGAGAGCGAGTCAGTCCTGGAGCAGGACACATCTAACCACACATTTAATAATTAAACACAAAAGGGATCAGGCAGTACAAACGTCCACATACCCGAGTGCTCATGTTCTCCCAAAGCCAGCTTCAGGAGTGTTGCAATCCTACTGGGTCCTGCCCTTGGCCCTGCACATACAAACCCTGACCCTCAGGCAAGAAATCCATGCAGGGAAAGGGCTCCCTGTGTTTTCCTTTCAGGCTGAACCACAGGAGGGGAAGGGTCTCACCTGGAATGGGACACACCCCATGTGGAGAGGGAATTCCTCCCTGTGTGCTTCTGTACAGAGCTGATTGGAAAAGTGTTTGTTCCACACTCTATGCCAGGTTTTCTCAGGCCAGAAAGTTACTTAAAATGAATTAGCAGCCAGAACCCTTTGAGTTCTTCCCTAGTAGCAATCCAAAGCAGAGGTAATTAATGAACACAGGGGTCATTTTAATTATACATTGATTTAACTGCAAAGGAGTTGAAGTTATTAAAACAGAAGTGTACCAAGTTACATTTTCTTTGGACCATCAAAGCCTGAAACCTTATGGATGCTCTGCTCAGGTATTGTAGCTAATTTTCAGGAAAACCATCCCTTTTTGTTTAAAATTCAAGCTTTGTCTTCTGCAAGCTCTAGAAAGAGCCCAGAGACTCCACAGCTATCCCTTTGTGTTACACTGAAATATTTAAGGAGCCCTGGTCCAAGAAGGATTAAAGCTCAGAGCAAGTCCAGAAGGAAGAATCCAATTTGTTCCCATATAGGGAGTCCAAGGCTTTGGACTGCACTGCCTCCAATGACACTTGATGAGAGTGGATTAAATGTTAGTGTAAGAGAAGGATACAGGGGAACTGCAAAACAATGAGTCTCTAAGCAATTCAGCACCAATTTAAAAATTAATTCCTAAAATAATTCCCTAGTAATGGACTCTTGCTAATTAATTACCTTGTACCCTATAAAGATTTTTGTGAACCTCCCAGGTGTTATTCATTTTACCTGCATTATTTTTGTAGTAACTCATTTATCTCAGTAAATTGAACCATTTGGAAGCAGTGCTGACCTTCACCTCTCACCCACACATGTAGGCAAGGATGCGTTAGAGGAAACTGAGGCACAGGAGGGATCCAAGTGTTTATGATGGCCCAGGATTTGAGTTTTCCGTGCAGACAGTGGTTTGTGGACTTTTGAGATTTCCTACTAACTTATTTACACAGCAGAACAGTGCCTGTCTCTGCAGAGCTCGGATTAAAACCTGCTATTTATGAGAGAGGAACTCATAAAAGGCAACAAAACAACACACATTGCAAAGGCTCAATTTGACTCCACCTTACAGACCAGAAACGTGACCATGTGAAGCCAAAGAGATGAAATATCTAAGGAAGATTTTGTATGAATTATATGGCTATTTTCCCTCTGCAGAGAGAGTCCTGTTCCTTGACAGAGATGTAATGAAGCCTGAAAATCAGCCAGAAATCCTCATAAAAGTACCACACACCTCAGGGTACTCAACAGATTTCAGTGGGGCTGTTTATGGGGATAATACCTGTGCACCAGAGAGGTAAAAGGCACACTTGGTGGAGGTTCTGGCTGGTTGTTCTCTGATCTCATCCCACAGCTCCAGGGGATGGGCCATTCTGACTCACAGCCTTTTTAATTGCTTTTCTAAATGTCACTTTGGTCCAGGCTAAGAAATTCAGCATCTCAGCAGTGTCCTGTGCCACATTTATCATCAAAGTGCTCCCAGCACTCGAGCAGGGCAAGACTTAATCCAGCACAAAGGGCCTGGAGAAGGGACATCTCTGAAATTCCTGATGAGCCCCTTCCTGTGCCGCAGTTCTCCGCTCTCATGCCACTCCTCTGTGCCATCCCTGCCAGTGGATGGGTACCAGCTCTACCTGGAAGGCTCCATCCCCACCTGGAAGCTCCATTCCCACTCTGGCACTGCCACAAATTGCCCAGAAATGCACATTCCCTCCACTCAAAGTGCCTGGGAGCTGTTTGGGTCCCTTTTTCCATGGAAGCAGCTGGGGGGAAATCACCTCACTGATAACTTCCTGATGACAAAAAGAGGTTTTAGAGATCCTTTCACAAGGCATCTGTTGACTAGTCATAGCAGGGTGGTTTTTCTCCTAATGCGCAGGGTTTGGGCAAAATGTCTTTCGTACCAGATCTCAAGAGATACAATCCCTGTGATGATTTCCCTGAAGGAAGAGCAGGTGCTAAACTAACAACAGAGAGCACACTGAACCAGCAGAGTTCCTTCCCAGTCACAAATTTGCATAGGATAACTGGGAGTATTGGTGAGCAACAATGAGGAAAATTTATTTCTAAAAAGCACAATTAAAAGGGTTCAACTGTTGGCTCAGCAGGCCAGAGCCTCCTCTCTCCTGCAGCAAAGCTCATTTGAGGCAACGTGAGTAGCATTGAACCATCTTTTGTAATTAAGGACAAACAGAATTCTTAATTGCATTTAGTTGCCAGCAGTTTGCCCAGCTCCCTGCACATTCAGGATTAAATAATGGGGAATTATTGTTGATATTACTTTTATGCAATGGAGCTGCTCATTCTTCTATTCACATCAAATATTCACCTCTTTCAGCTACATCTTCTGGGATTCTTTTGGGTCCCTTCCAGCTCAGGGTGTTCTGTGATCTTTGGTTTCATTCCAACCTCTGAAGAGCTCAGCTCCAGATTCCCATCTCCATCAATAGGCACGTGCATGCACAGAAACCACAGGTGACTTTGGTTTATAGCAAAGGAACTAGGGAATAAAAAACTTCCAGAACAACAGGAGTTATGTTCTTTAGACTTATACAGCACCAGGAATTTTATAGACGTGTGTCTCAAACAATCTAATGCAGGATATCCATAAAGATGCCGAGTTCAGCTGCACTGACACATCACATCAGGTACAGAAGAGAATAAACAAGTCAGAGTAAGCTCCTTTATGATATCACAGAATCTTTCCTTTCTTTTCAATTACTTTCCCTCTTCTAAAAGATATACCCAGTTTTTTTGCTTGTTTTTCACTTTTGAAGGATTTCCCATTCTTGAACTTGTTTATAATTAAAAGGTGTGTGAAGTGCCAAGAGATTATTTGTTCTTTCACAAGGGATTTAAAGAACTATCACAATAAATCAATGCAAGGGTCAGTATGAAGGCAGGGAGAGACAGCAATGCTGTCAATATGAAAGGGCAGTGAACTGTAAAAATGAGAATTAGGGTGCTGAGCCGTTTGTCAGGCATGTGAAGGAGATGGCAGAGCAAGCACAAAATTTATACAGAATCACAGCATGGCTTGGGCTGGAAGGGATTTTAAAGTTCATTTTGGTCTCCACCACGGGCAGGGACACCTTTCACCAGCCCAGGTTGCTCCAGCCTCATCCAACACGGCCTTGGACACTTTCAGGGATGGGAATCCACAAATTCCTTGGACAGCTTGTCCCAGAGTCTCACCACCCTCACAGGGAACAATTTCTTTTAGACACCCGATCTACATTTCCTCCTTGGAGCACCCTTCATCTTG
Organism: Margarornis squamiger; assembly: GCA_035222235.1. Lineage (NCBI taxonomy): Eukaryota > Metazoa > Chordata > Aves > Passeriformes > Furnariidae > Margarornis > Margarornis squamiger. The sequence continues at coordinate 1,302,270 of JAWWTY010000022.1, forward strand.
CACCAGAAGTTATAGGAAATACATCCTCTACCCCTTTAAAACCAGACAGAAGCCAGAACTCCCTGGTTATCCCAGCAGTAGTTCCCAAGCACAGGATAAGGGCACAGCTGACACCCCTGTTTTCCTCCAGCTCAGTCCAAACCTACAACATGAGTTCACATGATGATGGCAGGCAGGAGCAGCAGCAAGGCCCCAAGGAAGAGCAGCTCAGGAGAAACAGAGGAAGATCCAGTGAGAGAACTGATTCAAGTTTTGCCTTTTCCGAGACTTACAAGACAAATGTAAATCACTCCACAAAAATTAATTCCATTCCTCTGCAGTTAACAGATTATCCCATAGTATTTTTCAAAGTTCTTGAGGGAAAGTACCACACGCTACTCAAACATGCATAATTCAACAATAGCTGATGTTTAACAGAATCTCCCATTTCATTCTTTACTCACAATTAGACTTTACACTTATTACTGTAGCCCTCAATTATGAACACAGTTTAACGACACACCTGAAAGAATTTTAGAGACACTTTATCTCCTGATGCAGCCCCTGAAAAAGTCATTAATTGCTTGTCATTCAGAGAAAACTAAAAATCATTTTGGGTAGCATATGAATTGAATTGCAATTAATATTTTTTACAGTCAAGGAAGAGCCCTTTGTATTTGAGGGGCCTTCAGCACAGAGATGAAGGACAAGAACTGTTCTGTGGATGAATCTTATCATGTCATGAATTAGTTACATGAATTTAGATGTTAAACTTCACCCTCACATGGCCCCCATACGACCTCCCAGTTTCATCTAAATGAAGCTCCAGCAGCCAATAAAAGTAATAAATTAATACATATGGTAGCCACTCATCCCATCCCTTCCCAGCTGTCAAAACCCTCCTGGAAGCCACAGAGCACTGAGTATTGTTTCCCTGATGTCACTGGCACCAAATCATGGCAAAACTAGCTCCTCCTAAAGGAGGTGGCTTTTCAGGCATGTCAGGGGAGCCTTTTTGTACTGATAAAAACAAAACCCAGGCAAACCCCCAGGTTTCATGCTTGTCCGGGTTTCTTTTTTTCCTTAAAGGTTAAATCCAGAACAAACTACTCATTTGTCCCTCAGAGAGCATCTGGTCCTGTAATGCATAGCATTTTCCTATCAGAAGTTACACAAAGGAAAATAAAATATATTGAGTTTCACAGGGAAATATTTTTCTAACTCAAGTGGTCAATTTTTATTTTTTTTAAATAAAAGTGTTTATGCTTTAAAGTGATTTTAATACATGCTCAGGAATAAAACAGAGGGAACATCTAGTTTAAGGCACCCAATGAATACAGAAATTAATGACATGGCATAACATTGCCTTGGCACTCTCAGCCCCACCAGCCTGTGCATCTGATTTCCATGTCTGTAATTACCTCATGAGCCTTAGCCCATGTGTTTGGCCTTCCTGAGCACGTGGCTTGAAGCCTTTCTCCTCAATGAGCACGTATTTAATATTTTGGGTTTGCCTGGTGTTGCAGTGTGCCTGAGCCTTATCTCCTGCCTCTGTCCAAACACTGCTCCGAAGAAAGAATTTTTCATTTCCTTTGGGCTTTTCTCTGCTTTTTGGCACTATCTGAATGCTCCACAACATTAATTAAACTGACAAGGTAAGGCAGCAGAATTATCTCCACTTCACACACGGGGTGCTGAGGCAGAGAGGAGTTAAACTCAAAAGTAAAGCTGGCCCTAAACTTCACAGAAATATTGTAGTTGAAATACAAAAGGAAGCCTTGCCTTTACATGGAAGTGTGTAAGGAGGCCTGAACGAGCACAGGTTTGGGGTGAAGGCAGTAAAAGCCAGTCAAGCCCAGTCTGAACACAGAAAATGGGAATTCTATTTATTAAACATCCTTGGATTTACAGTTCCATCCTGCAAACTTGGACATTGGTCCAGCTGCAGTCAAAAATAACCACTCATGTTGGCTGTTCCACACAGGGCTTTGCTACACAAATCCACGACAGGAGTTTGAAGTGAACCAGCTCCAAAAAAGCAACATTAAGGGATCTAAACTAAAGGTTTCTAAACTCCAGTGTTGATGAGAAAGCAAACTCCCCTCTCTGTAAGACCAAGTGATTAAGGGATCCCTTTGGCACATCCTCTGTAGGTGCCCCAAGGAGGCTTCACTGCCCCTTCTGGCTGCAGTGAGAGTCTCCTCACATACAAATCCACTGAAACGAGTAAATGCAATGCCAGCCCCCCAAAGGAGGGGCAAACGGAGGAGTGTGGATGTGTTATGCAGTAACACATATTTCTGGATGCTCCAATAACTGATCTTCTCTTGACCAGACAGAGCTACACGAATCTGCCCTGGAACAGTCCCAGAAAATACACTTTCTGTGAATAATCTAGAGACTTTTAAAAGCCAACATCTCCAAAAATAATTGACAAATAAAGTGACAAAATCCACGGAATATTTGCAGGAAAAGATGGCTTAAGGACTCAACCTGCCAAAGAAACATCATAATTTCTCTGAAAACATTTCCACCTCATTATCCAAAACCTTCTAATCAGTTCCAGAATCCTCTGCTTCTCTCCCTCTCTACCAACTGCTATTAAAAAGTAGCAAGTTACCAATTACAAGGATGTGCCTCAACTAAATCCCTTAACAGCATGTCAAGTGTATAAATATTTTAACAGTCGGTGGCAAATTCTACAGCCATATATATCTTTTTATTAATTTCAATCATCCAGGCCAGGGAGGTATGAGAAGGGCACTGTCACTTAGGACTGTAATTAATCATCCTGGACACTTCATTGTCAGGGACCATAAATCAAGAAGCAAGTGTTTCTCCCACTCGAGTGATGTGGAACCAGCATTAACACAGTGACAAAAATTTAGTGCTGTCAGGAACGGGGAGATATTTTATCTACCTTTGACACGGGGCTGTTTCACACGAGTGCCCTCCACCCCTGAATTTATTTTCTGGGTGTAGAGCACACACTTTAAAAATATGAGCAGAGGATAACAACAAGGCTGAGGTAAGAAGTTGCCAAACGCCAAGACATAAAGTTCCTGAAGTAAAAGGCAAAAAAAAACACCTTCCACATCAATAAAAGACATAACAAATACATGTCAAAAATAAGATGGGACAAATCACTGTTTGCAGGACAGCGGGAGGCAATTCCTGAGCTGTAGAACAGTTGGAAACCAGCCCCTGGTTAACTCCACGTGTGCCTCTGTTAAATATCCACTGGGTCATTAAGAAAAGGAATTCCCTCCCCCTCCAGCTACACCACTCGTGCTTCTGGGATTATTCAAGGCATTTCCTACCAGCTACACTGACATTCACCACAACACACATTACCTGGGTATTTTTCTGACCTACAGAAAGGAGCTGGACTAGTTTTAAGGCTGTTGCTGGGATCTAAAGCACCCGAAAGGGAAAGAACAGCAGTGGTAGGTGAGGAAACTTGGACACTTGTGAATTTTTTACAAGGGTTAAGCTGAACACAGCCCAATTCTGAGATAAAATCCCCTGACACTACACACAGTTCAAGGCTCCCACTGAGAGCTTTAATCTTTTAAATATTTGAGATCTCAGCACTTGAATTCTGTCAGCAACAGCTCAACCTGCAACTTATTTCTTCGCCTACTTATTCTCAGACTACAAATTTCATAGCCAATATGCTGCTTGCAACCTACTGCAGGAAAATGAATAACAACATTTCTTATTTAATCACACAATCCTGTCCCCAGTACACAGAGCAGAAGAGAGATGTACCACTGTACTGCTGCCTGGGAGTGCTAAGGTGGGATTTCACCCACAGGCAATACCTGTAAAGCCAGGTCTGATAATCCATTTGGAAAACACTAAGCATAAACCACCTGCTTTTAGACTTCAACAGGAGCATTCTTCTCCAAAGCACAATTTACATTTAAATTGATATTGGAGGGAATCAAATACTAAAAATAAGTGTCAAGGTTTTCTTCTTCACTGAGTTGTTTCCTAATTAGATTCCAGTGTTTTGTCTAACCATTTCATACTCTTATTTCGTTCTGAAAACTACAAAAATCCTTTAATTATTCAAGAACTCTAACTTCTGGGAAGTGCCTCAAATTGCTTTGGTTAAGAAAATAAGAACAGGCTGTTACCATTTAGCAGAAAACAAAAAAACAAAGGATAGAAATTCCTACAGATGCCATAGGAATAGTTCTGATAAAGCCCAGGACAAACGTACACATCATCCCAAATCACTTCTCCCTCTCCTGGACTCCTCAATCCAGAGGGAACAGAGCACTCAGGACTCTGTTCCCTGGGAATGAGAAGTCAGGGACCCACCTGCCTTTGCCTGGTTATGTTTCTCTTAACATCAACCCTAAAAATTCCTTTGAATTCCACATCCAGACACTCTGCACTCCCAACAAAGGATAAGGACAATAACTACAACATTTAAGAAATCTCTTGCCATCTAAACAAAACAAAATAAAGCTTTTACAGCAATAAAGCAGCAGTTCCCTAAAGGAGAAACTTCTAAATAAATTATACAACTAATGAGGCTGAAGAATATCAACAACCTGAATGAATCTGGTGGTTGCAAGTGCCCATCCCACTTTGGTTGCAAGGCATTTTGGCAGGGTTGGTAGGGAGCAGGGATCTGGTTTGTTCTGTCCTTTGATGGCTCAAAGGGTTGTTATAGATACACACTGAGCAAATCAATATTTTAAACAGTACAGAAAACTGTTCAGTGCTTTCCCACCAAGACTGTTATTTGTTCTGACAAAAAACATTGTGAGAACAAAGCTAAGTGAGTAACTTCTTCGCAGTTAATGTGGAAAAACAATTAAGCAATAAGATCTCACACAGAAGCTGCACAAGTCCCTGATGGCTGCATTTGAAAACTGCTCCAGCTAACAGAGCACTTCATACCACGTCCCAAATTCCTTCATTTCTGTCCCAAGTACCACAAATGAAGAGGAATCAAAGACAGTTTGCCCTCTCCAAGCTCAGCTGCAGCTCCAAGCTCTTTCAAAGGCGGATGTGTTAAGATCTCCCAGACTGATCAGGCTCATTGTTAATTCAGAAAACTCTATTTCAGCACCTGGCTATTTTCGCCTGTTATGCTTCTAAAAGAACTTAAGGCTGCAGAGTTTCTGCCAGCTTACCCTGCCAAGTGTGTGCTGGTGTAATTCCCTTCCAGCTGATAACATTGCACAGGGAACTTTCACTCCTCACATCTCCTTGGAGTTACATGTGCTGCTAATTTATGAAATATTTAGCCTGACCTGTCAAATCAGCTGGATAGTTCCTCACCCTTCCTTCTGCTTAGCACAAGAACTAATTCAAAGTCATTTATCCCACTTCACTAAAACCAAAAGTTGATGTGAAAAGCATTGCTGGTGGGGTTTACATTGGACCAAGCAGTGCCTCCTCAAACAACAGCAGAAGTCAGAATGTTGTTTCTCTAAATTATCATCTCCAGCTGTGAAGGTACAACTCAGTTCGAATTTAGCCCACCCTAAAAGCAACCAGGCACTGCACAACCACATTTCCTCATTCGGCCACTGGACCTGCTTCAACCATTCCAGTCCAAGAGAACAAAGTTATCTTCCCAAAAATTCCAGCTCTCAAAAGGAAAAAGGAGCAATAAAATAACAGATTTCAAGAAAACTCAACAGACTCAGCAAACCACTTAACACAACTCCTCAATTAAGAAACAGAAAGGAGAAAGAAACGAAAGGAATTTACTTTTCCTGGCACAGGAAAAGGTTTCCCCTTAACCAAAAAGCCAATGGCTGGCTGTAGTTTAGTTTTGTGTGTGTGTATATGAAGCCTTAATTTAGGAGACATCTGTATTTTCAGCCCAAGTCTCTACATATCACATTTTTATCAAATTACTACAACCCCATTAGATAACATCAAGAAAGTAGAAAATCTTAGGACTCCTTCTGCTTTCTCTTCCCTATAAACTGAACCACAAACAAGTGCCTGGTAGCAGGATGACAAAGCAGTTAAAGCTCAAGCTGTAATAAAAGAATACTGAAAGGGGATGGCAGTGCAATGTTGTTGTTCAGTTTGGGCCAGACAAAATTCACCCCGGCCCTAGGTAAGAGGCTGCTGCAACCCCAGCCCTCGGAACTCACCTTTGGAAGCTCACACAGACTGGACAAGCTCCTGGACTGCAGGGAGAGAGCAAAGGAGAGGCCATCCCAAGAGGAAGGGGCAGGGGACAGGGAGCCCTTTATGGCTGCCCCAGCCCTGGAGCAGCTGGGAGCCATCAGTGGGGACAGCCAGGGTGATGGGGAACAGCTGACATCACTTGGGAAGGGCAAACCCCCCAAACCCCTCTGCAGGGAGGTGGCAGGGTCAGGGCAGAGCAGCCTCAGGTGTGAGCAGGACCCTGTCCCTGTCCCACCTGGATACAGGTTGGGGTGGATGCCCCGTCCCCTGCAGCTGCTGCTGCAACCCATGGAAGCAGCAGCAGCAATTACAGCCAGGGCCTGTCACCCCCCCAGAGCAGGGCAGGCTGAGGGGCTTTGCCCAGTGTCCAGTACCACTCAAGCCTTCACTAATGATGTGGGTGATGGAGCAGAGTTTGCTGATCCCATCCCCAGGGACAGCGAGCTCAGAGTGACAACAAACACATGGGAAGATGAGCAGAATTCAAAATGACCTTGACAAACCTGGCAAACAGCCTGGAGGGGGGATTAAAAAAACCCAGCACCCAGAAGGATGGAATTCAACTGAAACCCCTGCAAAACTGCAAAATTTGGGGCTCGTTTGGGACAGTATTCCTGGGCTGATCACACACTGCTGCCCCAGACAGCCCTGACACTGTCACCAACAATACTTGTTCCCACACGGACTGGTTGTCCATAGAACATAGCTGGAAACAATGGGAATTTTCCTCTTTTCCACCTGTGGAACGTGTAAAGACCAAAGAGACCTCAGTTGCTACTAAATTACTCTTAAAAGGTTAAGATTTAGCAAATGTTAATATGTGTCAGTAAAGAAGTGGCCACCATTATAACACAAATTGTACCAGGCACGTGGCTTACTCATGGCACAAATATTTTTGTTGGATTTTATTGGCCATTGCAGCCATTCCCTTAAAACATCTCGAGCGTATTTCTCTGCCAGCACTGTCCTGGAGACTGTTCAGAGTCCTCTGCTTTTGAAATGGCTGCTATTCATGGACTTGTGGAAAATAATTGGCACTATAATTTTATACCTGTCAAAAATGCAATACACAGCATTGACTAATTGCTATTTTGTGTGCTCAGAAAGGTATAAAATCAATTTAACCACTATGGAAATCAACACATTCTTTTGTGAAGCTACAGAACAGGAAACATAATTATGTTTACTAGCACCAGTCTTCATTTTTCAGTCTTTGGGGGAAGCAGATTTGCTTATATCATATATAATCTTATAGCAATTTCGAGACCGATCTTGTAAAGGGCTTAAACCACCCTCCCATTGGCAGAGCCCTCAAAACCTGTTGGCTTCTCCATGAGTTTATGGTTTGCACAACTTTGGAAATTATAGATTCTCTCTGAATCCCCAGTGATTCACATTTTCCTCTCCTGGCCTTTGTATCTTTTGTCTAAATCAATGAACATCAAAAAACTGTAAAGCTTTCTGGGCTTTGTAAGTGTGGATATATGGCAAGGTGTGTGAAACACAAAAAACCACTGTGAAATGCTCCATATTTCTCGTGCCTCACATTAAACACCCTCATTCATTGGCATGTAGAGAGCATGAAATAATGTTATTTTCTTCTTGCTGTTCCCACACTCTAACACTGCTCCCACTGAAACAAGTAACAAACCTTCTCCTCTGAAAACGTTTTCCACTTTTATCAGACCCTGGAAAGAAATGAACAAAGCTGGAAGTGCTCCCATCAAATTTCATGTCTGTGTATTTCAGAAAACAATGCATCTGTCCTAATTTTACAGCGTGTTTGGGCAGAGGGTTTTCTTCTGTGAAAATAACCTTTCCAGTGCTGCCAGCTGAGGGCTTTATTGGCAACTGAAGTGGCTTCTTGTAGATGCAATAAAGGCAAAGAAAACCAGTTGCAGACTGAAATAAAAAGGGGCTTAGCAACAGGTCTTTGCAGAGAACGGCTGCACAGAGTGACTGTGCCAGCACCGATCTCCCAGCTTGCAATAATTGATCTGCAATAAAGCAAACAGGCAAAGGCTCTCATGATCTGATGGCTGAGGAAAACAAATGTCGTGTACTTCTGAAACAAATCTGTACATTCTTCAATGGGTTTCTGTTTCTGCTGCACCAATGAGCAATCACGTGCCCAGCAGGAGCTCAGGTTGGCACCAACGACAAAAGGAACAACCCAGAGTTTGGTGCTTCCACAGCTCTCCAAAGTCATTGAGTCCAACCTAACCATGTCCCCAAGTGCCACATGCACGTGGCTTTTAAACCCCTCCTGGGATGGTGAGCCTGAATGCAAGGGCATAAACCCAGCCTGGCAATGGAGGCCAAGCCATGCAACAGGGAGTTGTGTTTGCCCAGACCACCAGCAGCAGTGGCCCCACTCCTTAGGAGACATCACCTCTTCCAGAGCAAAGCACACCTTTGATAGAACACAAATCAATCTCTTATCTTTGTATTTGCTGTCTTAAGACATTTAAGCAATGAATCCCTGACAAGACAGGCAGCATGAAAACAGACTACAGCTTAGTTTTAATAAACATTAATACAGTTATGCTGAGTTGGGCAGACCAGCCTTTTACTAATACTTGGCTTTCCAGATTACATCCGTGGAAATTAATGATCTGTCACCAGACTGGCCCGTGTTCTAATGAAGCAGTTAGTCAAGTATGAGTAAAGTCAGGTGGAAGAAGCTGCCTTTTCCATTTGCAATAAAGCCTTTCTCCCTATTTGGCTAACAAATTAAATTAGTTGAGAGGAAAGATTTAATTACTGTCATGCACCATCTTCGTATTTGTGATCAAACAAGTGTCTCAGTGAGATTTGTAGTCCTCTGCCCTACTGAAATGGGAGAGAAGAAAGGTAAACCTGGCTGAATATCAGGATAGATTTATAATCATTGTTTTCTCTAAGAAAAAAAAAATATTGGGAAAAAATGTTTTATTATTTTCATTTAAATAAAAAAGATCTCCTCAGCAGTGTGATGGCAGCATTGCCATGTCATGTGTGAATCAGAGGAACACAGATATGTCTGTCTAATACACTGTCCTTGAGCCAACAACCCCTGCCATGGGCAGGGACACCTCCCACTGTCCCAGGGTGCTCCAAGCCCCGTCCAACCTGGCCTTGGACACTCC